>PVIY010062207.1:0-10953 GCA_004026745.1 Myrmecophaga tridactyla | reverse complement strand
CCTGACTTCTTGTTCTCCCCCACCCCACCCCATCCCTTCCTTCTCGCTCTTCTTCTAGGACCGTCACGACGGCACCAGCAACGGGACGGCCCGGTTGCCCCAGCTGGGGACTGTAGGTCAATCTCCCTACACGAGCGCCCCGCCGCTGTCTCACACCCCCAATGCCGACTTCCAGCCCCCCTACTTCCCCCCGCCCTACCAGCCCATCTACCCCCAGTCGCAAGATCCTTACTCCCACGTCAACGACCCCTACAGCCTGAACCCCCTCCACGCCCAGCCGCAGCCGCAGCACCCGGGCTGGCCCGGCCAGAGGCAGAGCCAGGAGTCCGGGCTCCTGCACACGCACCGGGGGCTGCCCCACCAGCTGTCGGGCCTGGATCCTCGCAGGGACTTTCGGCGGCACGAGGACCTCCTGCACGGCCCGCACGGGCTGAGTTCCGGCCTGGGAGACCTCTCGCTCCACTCCTTACCTCACGCCATCGAGGATGTCCCGGTAAGAGGCCGCGCGGGCGGCGCGGGAGGGAACGCAGCCCCGGCTCACCCGGCCCCAGAGGAAATACCGGAACATAGAACCGGTGGGTCCGGGGTGTCCTCGCCGGTATCTCCTTTTATTTATTTATTTGTTTTGGGGGGAGTGGGGTGGGGGTGGGGAACAAGCGAAATAATTTTTTTTTTTTAAGGAGTTGAGAGTTCTGTCCTAGAACAATGGTTCCCGGGCTCGTTCAAACAATGCCTGCATTAGGGTTGCGCCAACACAGAAATAAATTAGACGGATGTCACCAAGAACCGTATCTTCCCCTGCTCGATGACAGTAAACTGTTTCGAATGGGAGAGGATCTAATTCCACCTCTGGGTCTGGCGGTGGGGTTTTTTTCCCTGTTCTGGGAAAGATGTTGCATTTCCACTGAAAGAGCTCATTAAATACCCCCGCGATTAAAAAGGGGGAAAAAAGTGTGAAGACTTGCTAAGAAAATAATTTTAGCCGTATTTTATAAACATTAGTGAAACCTGAAAGTTAAGTGTATACCCTATCTTGATTAAAGAAAAGTAAGTAGCAAATCCAAGCAGAGGGACATTAAAACGCTGCCTTCTCTTCCTAGAGGTGCTAAGTGATGACCTCATAAATCATTAGCTGGGTTCCCAGCTCCTATCAGAACCGGCTGCACCCCATACTAAATTAAATGTTTTGAGACTATTGGTAATACATTATTTGCGTTCTAATTCAGTTATCAATATATGCAGTTTTAAATGATTTCTAAATAAGCATGGCATTAGCACATTTGCTATTTACAATGCAAACCAGGCTATTGATAATTTGAAAATACTTTCTGAAATTAAATTTAAACCAGCGTCTCTGTTTCAATTCTCTATATTTATGGTTCTCTCACAACCTTCCTGGAATAGAATTAGAACAAGCCAATAATTTTATTAAAGCTGTAAAGGCTTCTGTTAAGAGTGCTTTTCTTATGAGAGGAAATGTATCTGGATGTGATTTTTGCTAAAATGCTATTTCAAATTACTGCATCAAATATTGCAGCAGTATGTCCGTTGACAGTTTAATGATTACGGCATTAGATTGCAAGGAAAATGGTCAGATGAACTTACCTGCTTGCTTGGTGAATTTAAAACGTTATTTAAGTACCAGAGGCACCAGGAAAATTTATTACATCTCTCATTTGGTCCAGTTAATCACTGAATTTGTTGGTTATGTTTAGCAACCTTGCATGGAAAGCAGGAAAGCAGTCGTCTGACCCAGGTGTAGGGTTTAGTAAGCATTGTGTATTTGTGTTCATATTTACACGTTTTGAGATATTAATACATAACAGTGCTTCGTTTTTTTGAAGTAAAATATGAGAGGAGCAATAGTTTAGAAAATGCCTTTTTTAAAAAAAGTTATTTTAGTTCCCCTTCCCAAAGAGACACTTGAATCTTTTTCATTGCCTGGTCTTTGGAAATACTTGAATTGCAAAATAATCTTGTAAGCTTTTGGAACTATCTGATTGTGGATTAGAATTGCTCTACTTTGTGAGAATTCCTAGGTGGTTGGTGTAAATTCTTAACACCTGTATGGTCACTCTTTGTGGTGAAATTGGTCAGTTAGGAGAAATTAACCAAAAGATCAAATAAAAAGAAGGAAACCCGGTTGCTGCACTCCCCCTCCCTCTCCCCCACCTCCACCTTTTAAGAAAAAGTTCTTTCAAAGGAATTTGGGTCAGGAAAAGGATTGTTTTCAATTTCCCATTGCTGCAACAGTTAACCTTTAATAAGAATGACTGCTAAATATTTAAGAAAATCAAGTCGATGGTGAAAATTATTTAATCATTAATATCTCAGTGGGATTTTAAACTTAACAGTCTTCCCTCTATGGACAAGGTCTAGAAATCACACAAATAAAAGTATTATGCCACACTACATTTACTTTATGGGTTTAGGGTGCATGCATAAAGGGATCATATTTCCCCATATAGTTAAAACACAAGAACTGCAGCAGTAGTCATTTCTGAACATTTCTCAATTTAATTATAGTTAAATCCAGAAGCACTTTAGGCAAGTTACAAATGAGAGCATTGAGTATAATAAAACCTGTAATAAAGCAACTTAGTACCATCCACCCGGAATCATTGCGATCAGGCACAATTAACAGGAGCATAAATCCAAGACAGAATGGAAAATGTTCGAATCAGTATTATTGTTGGACAAAGACTAGAGAAGGAAGTAATAGTTTTTTAAATGGTAATGCCTGTGTTTGGTAACGATTGCGAAATCTTCTATCTCAGCAGCCCTGGTGCTAATTTGTAAACACAGCCAGACATTATATTGCCTGTCAGTTTCTGCCTTAGAAAACATGATTTCATTTGACTTTCTAATCACGTTTTGACTCTAGCACACATATATACACATCCATCTGCAAAAGAAAAAAAGTCACACCAGTAACAAATCTGCTGGTCAACAGGAAAGATTGTTGTGTACGTGTTTGTGTTTTAATCATTTCATATTCTTGTCTGCTACTCAAACAGAAGTCTTAATTTATTTTTTTTCCTTTTTAGTTTTCCATAAGGTGTGGATATACGTTAGCTTTTAAGTGTAACACCCAAAGCGTTTGCAATGCACCCTTGTTATTTCCATTGTGTTTCTCTGGCTTTTGTGGCCTGAACATTAGTGTTGCCAAAGTCCGAAGCCGCTGAGGCTCCAGACTAAAGCTTAGGTGAATTTTTAAAGGTTGAGTAGACTCCTGGGAAAGACGAGGTGCTCCAAAAACTTGATTTAATTTCCAAAAAAAGTTTTATTCTTCGGCCCACGCCCCCTTCAAACGTGCACTGTTTGCTGGAGTGGGTGGGGGCAGAAATTGGCGGTGGGTGTGCTGCAAAGCCCCAAATTCCAATAAACCAAGATGAGATGTTTGTATATAAATGCCATTATACGGGAGGGGGCATTTCCATATTACACTCCCCCTCCCCCTTGTCTTGCATGGAATATTAATTTCTTTTTGTTTTGATTATACATTTACATCCATGTGTATCCTTTTGTTGCAGCATGTAGAAGACCCGGGTATTAACATCCCAGATCAAACTGTAATTAAGAAAGGTAAGCCATTTCCTTCTGCATTCCAAGCATGTCCTCACAGGCACAGTGCTGTTTAAAAGAACTTGTAGAGCTGTATTTTTTTCAAATAGGATTTCCTAAAGGCTCAGACTTAGTAAATAGATAGGCATAGAAGGACAGCAATGCTTAATGAACGGTTTTCTGTATGTGTGGCACAGGCTAGCTTTGTTTTGATTCATGATTTGGCCTTTTAATTTGACTCAGTGATATCTGGAGCAATATATGCAATGTGAAATCTTTTGACTGATTTGGAAGAGATCTTTCAATTTTCAAACAGTTTAATAGTTGTTAATACATTGTGTGTATAGAGTAAAGGTTATGAGCATAAACCAATGTACAATGCTAAAACGGTGCAGCTTACTATTAAAATAAGGGCAAGTGACCAGAAGACACAGTTGTATTTAGCGGTGCGGAGAAAAAACTTTAATGTTCTTCCATTTAGTTTCTTGTTGGCTGTTTGAGTTACAGAGTTTTTAAATTTTATGAATCGGGTTAACAACAATTTGGCTTTTGGCTAAAATTAGCAGCTCTCTTCTGAAGATGTCAGAATTATTAGTATGATTGTTCAGAGCAGAATTTATTAGAAGAAGTGAAAAGTGATTTGGATGGATTTTTTACTTGTATTGTTTCTTGTGAGTAGAAATAAAGTTTACTGGTCTAAATGCTATTCCCTCTTGGTAGCAGCTTTTTTTGTTGTTGTTATGGTGGCAATGTTATGTGTCAGGATTCTAGGCACTACAAGAGGACGATGCTATATAAAACTGTTCTCATTTCTAACCCCAATCAGTATATTGTTAGCTAGTTTAAAGTTTCATTTTTTTTTTTTTGCATCTGTGAAGTCTTTGTCACGTCAAATTAGATGTGCAAGGGATAAATCTTAAGAGATGCTCTTTCCAAGTCGACATGATAATTGGCTCTTTTATTAGTAATCTCTCAAGAGTTCGTTTAACTCCTATTGTCTCTATTAGCCTCCCCAGAGCTATTAATGTCACAAGTGATCTATCCAAAACCTGGAGACCACCCCCCCCATACGTCTGGAATATCCCCTTTAAAGAACGCATAAGGGAGCACTGTGATGAGAAAATGTGCATATTGTGTCCATGTGGAATTTTAAAATATAAATGCATACTGTACTGCAATGGTTGTGAATGCATCTGAACTACATTGATATTATGAAATGTAATGCATCAGTACACTTCCTGCTGGTCTTGGATATTTTTCTAACAATGTAGATCCAACAACGAAGAGGCTATGTTTTTAACTAGGAAGTGCATATCCTCCCCCCCCACACACCCCCGCCCCCCCCAATGAAGGAGCTTAAGCAGAGAGGGGCTATTAAGGATTTGGTCAACAAAAGGACACATTGCTATGGCAGGCCTGTTTGTTCTTCATCCCATCTCCCCCCCAGTTCAAAACTGAGCTTGGAATGGATTCCCCCCAACTTCAGTCATTTTCAAAACTGAACGTAGCAAAGGATAGGGCATGCGGTGTGAAACAACAGAACCTCCCACTTTCCAGCTTGGTGCCTTAACTGAAATGCTCATCTACAGGATGCTTTAGCCATCTACACTCTCAGCTGATTTCGATAATGGCTCTTTGAAAGCGACTGCTCCCTGACGTTAACCCTCTCACCTCACAAACTCCCTAGAAAAACGCGTAATTTGTCCTCGGTTTGCAAATGTAGCCCCTCCCCTGCACCCTAAACCTGGTCTGGGAGTGGGGGTGGGGGTGGGGAGGGCCTTCTCTTCGGACGCTGAGAACCGACAGGGTCACAATTTCACCATCCATCTCTAGACACCACCCTTCGCGGGTCAAAGCATCAGCGCAGGCCTGGCTGGGGACGGGGTGAGGGGTTGGTGGCATCTCTGGGCCTCCGGGTCAGGCGCGTGGAGGCGCCGGGGCTCGATTCTTAGGAGGGAACGGAGCAGGAAGGGCGGTGAAAACGTGGGAAAGGGGCTCTAATGTTTCCTAGCTGGAAGGGAAGAAAAGCAGGGGCTGCGGCGCAAGCCCGGAGTCCGGCCCTGCCGAGGCGAGCGCCAGATTCGGGCAGGCTTTGGGGGACCCTCTCAGCGCCCACACCAGGCTTCGCCGTCTGTCTCCGCAGGCCCCGTGTCCCTGTCCAAGTCCAACAGCAACGCCGTCTCCGCCATCCCTATTAACAAGGACAACCTCTTTGGCGGCGTGGTGAACCCCAACGAAGTCTTCTGTTCAGTTCCGGGTCGCCTCTCGCTGCTCAGCTCCACCTCGAAGTACAAGGTCACGGTGGCGGAAGTACAGCGGCGCCTCTCCCCGCCCGAGTGTCTCAACGCGTCGCTGCTGGGCGGAGTGCTTCGGAGGTGAGGCACGCCCGGCCCCGCCCGCCTCGCCCCGCCCCGCCCCGCCCCACCGGCGGCGGCCGCACTGCGCCTGCGCCCGGGCGGCAATGCCAACGGGCTTCGCTCCGCAGCCCTCCCTTCGCGGAAAAAGAAAGGGGCGGGACGCAGGGCCTAGAGCCGAATGGGCAGGGCTTGGGGAGGGGCGAGGGGACGCGCGCCTGCGCTCTCCGGGGTCTGGCGCGCGCCTCAGTATCTGCCGCGCGCTCGCCTGCTACTTCCCTCCCCCCAGCCCGGACACTCCACGCGCACGCGCACGCGCAGCTCGCCCCGCCTCGGGCTCAGTCCCGGCCTCGGCAGCCGCGGGGCGCCTTGCAGCTGTGTTTTCCCTCGTTGCGCACACCTTGCCCGCCCCGGGGAAGTTCTGCTCAGGCTCCTTTTTCCGGGTTTGGGGTCTCCAACGGCAACTGCTTGTCCCCTGAATAGCGATTTAATAGAACGGTTTTGAACTTAAGGAGGACAGAGGCTTTATCTCGAGTCCGCACGCGCCACCCCCCCACTCCCCAGTCATGGGCGCGTCCCGCCAGACTCCCCGTGCCCGGGCCCAAGGCGCTTCCGTTTAATTGCTCGGTTTTATTGGGGCCTGATGTGTGCCAGGCCCCGTGCAAGGCTCGTTTCCGTGTATTACGTGTAGTCGGTACCAGAGAATGCATCTGTTCTGTACATGGCCAGGGGTTCTCACCTCAAAAGGTTGGACTGCTTAGTTCATTAATAAGATTTCATAGGGGTCAACCAGGTAAATCACCCTCCCTCAGGGCAGGCTTCTCCCTGCTGGGGGCTTCAGCCTCAGGGTTCCACCCAAAGGTGTGAGGGTGGGTTTTGCACTGAATTTACCCAGATCAGATTGTACCCTTCCCTCCCTCCCTCCCTTTTTTTTCCCTTCTTCCCTTCTTCTTTCCGCCCTTCCTCTCTGCCTCCCTTCTTCCTTCCTTCCTTCTTTCCTTTCCTCTCTTTCAAGAGAGTAGACCAGGACCTTTATTCTGCAGGCATTTATTCCTTTATCTATAGACCTCCCACCCAGCTGCGTTTTGATTCATATAACGCATGCAAAGCCTATAAAACCACTTTGGAAGTTTTTATCATCATCTGTTCTCATCTTTTCCTCCTTCCTTCGCAGTCATTTTGCTTCCCTTTGTAATCGTTCACTGACACAGATCTTTCCTCTGCCCTCTGCCTTTTTCTACCCTTCCCCCATTCCCAATATTGAAGACTGTTTACCTAGGGGAGTATAATCTAATCCACACAATTAAAGAGTGCTTGAGTAGGGAATAAAATCTGAGATTAATTAATTTGCTGTTTTATTTAAACAATTTATCTTAACCACTTTCTGATTATGGGAGTCTATTTAGACATCTATTTAGAACCGCCTCCATTATCTCTGCAATCAGTGAAATTTTTAAAGGCTCATATCAGCTCTTGACATTTCCAGTTAGGGTGGTGACATGGCATGTAAACAGTTGGTGAAATGAATTTCCCACTGGGGCTAAAGCCAGAGCAAGAAACGTGAGAGTGATGATAACTTTGGTTACTGTGAACAACCTAACCGGCAGCTCTTGCAAAGACAATTTAAAGACCCCATTGGGATTTGTGCGATTGTAATAACAGGGAAAATATACAGAAATCAGTTGAACTCAAAAATACCTCAGAGCCTAGAGATTGGAGCTGTTTGTTTGTTTGTGGTTCTTCTTTAAAGAGCTGGGAAATCAAAACCTTTCAACCTGCCATAAGGGTTGAACACGGGGTGGTTTCCAGTTTAACAAGCATTTCTCTCCTGACATCTTTCTGTACTATTCCTCCCTTGGTTCCTCTTTTTAAAATGTCTCCTGGCCACACTTCCCAATTTCTGGAAAGTGTATTTTTAAGAAGCTTTCAAAAAGACTGTAAGGTGATGCAGATCAACCCAATGTTTTCTCAACCCCTTTCTTGCATATATTTGTGAAACAGGGCGAAGTCTAAAAATGGAGGAAGATCTTTAAGAGAAAAACTGGACAAAATAGGATTAAACCTGCCGGCAGGGAGACGTAAAGCTGCCAACGTCACCCTGCTCACATCTCTAGTGGAGGGTAAGCGAGTCCACTTGCTAACTAGAAGAGAACTGCCTTCTGGGAAACTGGGTACTATTTAGTGGCCAGATGTTTGGTTGTCTTTTGTGTTCATTGGCCATTTTCATCTTTCCAGAGAATATAGCCGGAAGTGAACGGAATTCTTGCATGACAAAAAACTATTTGCATATAACCATATCCTCCTTCCCTCTTCCTTTCTACCACAAAATTATACTTCCCCAGCTCAGTTCTGACCTAAACCATGTGAAAATTGAAGAACTGCATATTTTGCAAGTTCCTGTCTCCTTTATAGAGCACAGCAGTAAATCACTTAAGTTATTCTGACATCTGCATTTGAGAAATGTGTGACCATTACTTCCTGAATTAATTTGAGAATCCTTGACCTGCATCCTGATTTAAGACCATCCTGAAAGCTCAGGCTTATATGCCCTTTTGGGTTTTTGTTTTCCAAACATAAACTCCTTTATCTCTAGTTTAACTGTGCTTCACTCTTGGAGAGGAAGAAAAATGGGCAATTTTAGACTTTGGATTGTTTAGATAGGAAAAGAAAAAAAAATCAGCATTTCGAAAAGTTTCTTAGGCCGCTTTTTAAAACACTTACATACGTGTGTGAATCCCTCCTAGCCCCTCAAAGCAAAGAGCCACCTTGCCCTCACTCCCTGGTCTAGGTACAGTCTGCCACAAAACCCACTTACATTTCTACTTCCTGTAGATTACTAAATTTTTCTGATGGTGTTGGCTTAAGTTTGGGTGCATTGGAATGAATATATAGCACTCGCAAGGTTTCCTTTGTATCCTGTTGAACAGGCTAAAGGGAAAAAAAAAAGGCAGTTAAATTACCAGGCAGATTAAAAAAAACTAGCATTCATATTTAAAGAAGGTATTTTATCTTATTTAAATCTTGAATTTGAGGAGATGTATTACAACTGAATTCAAGTTCTAGCTGTGCAAATTATTTAAAAATATTTAAAAATCACGAATTTGAGGAGGACTCTTACCAATTCCATTTGTCAGTCGTGTCACAGATGATAATCATGTAGCTGTTAAACAGTAAGCAATTGTCCCCCATCCCAGTAACTTAAAGTAGATTAAAGACAATAACAGTACATAGTAAAAACCCACCACCCATACCCCCAAAGAAATTATGGGCAAAGAAAATGGTAGCAGTAGTTTAGGGTGTAGAGTGTGTGTATGGGCTTGGGGGTTGAGTCTTGTAGCAGGGAGGCAGTTTCTGGAGAACTGTTATTGTTTGTGATCCGCTCCATTTTATGGAAACAAGCTCTGCGGAGAGGGCTTTGATGCTCTAATTGGCGCATGCGTTCTTCCGGAGCTGGAGCTAATGGCAGGAAGCCCTGCAGTAAAAACCAACTGGTTCAGGAAATTAAAACCAAAGATTCGAAAATCAACAACACAGACAGACTCAGTGGAGTGACCCTCAAATCCTCTTGGTTAATCGTTTTGGATGAACAGATAATTATATGCGATCAAGTTAAAATTTAAACCCTTAGTTGTTCGGTTGCAGGAAAGCTCAAGGAGTAATTGTGGATATTATTTATGAATGTGTTGATAGGTGCGAGGTTGCTTACAAGACATACTTAGAAAGAGAAGTTGGGAGACTGCCATTCAGGGTGGGGGTGGAGGGTGATGGACAGGATTTACATTTTCAAATTATTTGGGCCTTCCAGACTTGACCTTTTTTTTTTTTTTTTCTGACAAATGCGTCCACCACACATCCTACAGAGAAGGAAATAAAATGCCTGAAATGAGAAAACAAGTAGCTTGTGTTCCCCTCAATGTCTGGTTTAACAAAAGAAGAGAGGGGGAAGTGAGGAGAAAGCTTGGTGATCATGCATTGGCCACCCCCCAACCCGTTTTGAGTTTTGATCCAAACTCTTCATTCTCTTGAACTCAACCCTTTCCCTCTCCACCCCACCCCCCACCCCTTTCTTGCCCTCTTGCCAGGGGAAGCCGTTCATCTAGCCAGGGACTTTGGGTATGTGTGTGAAACCGAATTTCCTGCCAAAGCAGTAGCTGAATTTCTCAACCGACAGCATTCCGATCCCAATGAGCAAGTGACAAGAAAAAACATGCTCCTGGCTACAAAGTAAGGCATTTACCTCGGTGGGCTCTCTGTGTCTTATTGTCAAGAGAAACAAAAATCTTTTCTAGCTCCTTTTCCTCCTCTTTCCCTTCTGTGTCAATAGCTTTGTTGTTAATGTTGAAGGTACAGCACAATCTTCTGAAACCATAATCTATTTTAAAGGGGAAATAAAAGTGAAATTGTTAGTGTCTTCCCTTCTTTTCCCTCACTTCTGCCCTACCTTCTTCTCTCTCTCTTTCTTTTTATTTAAATTAATGTGGGGGTGGGAATGGGGTGTAGTAGGGATGGATTTGTGGCTATGTTGTTTCAGAAACACCACAATCAGATCCTTAAAGACAGAACAGGCTTGCCAATATCAGTTTTTGTCTCCTATCAATACGCTGTCGGAGGGCAAAGATGAAGCACTGGCCTGCAAAATGTGCAAGCCACAAACTGTCCTAGTTTCATCCCTAATCCCTTATTCCTTTTTTTTTTTTTTTACCTTCTTTTCTCCTCCCTCCTCGGAAGGGCCCCTCCTCCCCCACATGCAAGTTTTAGCCCACAGGCGAGATGTCAAATAGGTTTCAAAATGGCCCAAGTTATATTCCCATCAGTGCCTGGGCTGAATAGGCTTCTCCAGGTGGTGTGTGAAAAGAAAATGACTGTTTTGATATGTTTTCTGGAAATTAAAAGGCTTGTTTGGAAGCCCTTAATTATCAAAGTAGATGTCACAGGAGGGCGTGGAGCCAGAGGGCAGAGGCTGAGGCCTGGGGTGGGACCCTGTTTGTGGCCTGCAGATGTCAGCTGGTTTGGAGCAGGGGCCAGCCAGTGTCGT
>PVIY010062206.1:0-10951 GCA_004026745.1 Myrmecophaga tridactyla | reverse complement strand
TCTGAAGAATGAAGCCATGCAGATAAAAGACAAGATCAGGAGCAAACAGAGAGGGGAGAGAGAGATGGGGGATGGGGGCTGGGGGCTGGGGGGTGCAGAGTGGGGAGAAGGGAGAGAGACTCATCAGCAGTGGTTCTGGTTCAAGTAAGTCCCTGGTTTCTGGAGCTGCTCCTCTGACAGCCGTAAGCCAAAACCATCCCTTCATGCTTAACTGTTTAGATGAGTTCGTGTCACTTTCCACTGAATCTGATGGATTTATTCCTTTGGCTGCCGCTGTTGCTATGTGGTGTGTGAAGCCGGGGACAGTCCTGCCAGGTTCTGTCTGGGATGTGGGATTGAGGGTGGGCACGGGGCCCTGGGGAGACACAGCGGAGACACCCCCTTGGCGCTGGGATCCTTGGATGTGGCAGGAGCAGGCCAGGAAAAAGCATAAGCCATTAAATGGTCAAAGACAGAAACCTGAACTCCTTCTTCAGGTCTAAGAGGTAAATAAGAAGCAAGCCAAACAGCCACACGCTTGGAAGGTGCTTGAATTTTAAGAGTGTGAGAGCAAGGGCAGCTGTTTCCCAAGAGGGCTGCATCTCATCGCTCTCCCTCGTCACTGACTGCATAGAGCTCTAAAACCGGGTCAGCCTGACTTGGAAGCAGGGGGTTGGATTAACAAAACCCATTCCCATCAAGCAGGTTCTAAAAACAAGGGTTTAGCATCCAAGAGAGTTCAGTTTTTCTATAGCCCCCTCATTCTGGGGGAAAAAAGGTAGGCGATGCCACAGATGCTGGGAGAAATTAGCTTTGACCTTCTTCCCAAGAAAAGTCAATCCCAAGTTACTTGTTGATGATTCTGAATGCAATAAAGTCTTTCCATGAGAGCAACCGGGGAGATTTCACTTTGCTAAATGTCTTTCTACTTATTTTATGAATCATGATCATAAACCCATACCTATACATTTCAAATTGGAAATGACCTATGAGATTAATCCAAATTACCTTGCTTTACAGATGGGCAAACAGGATAATTGTCCTATTTAGAATTGTACATGAGTGAGTGAAAGTATCAGGATTTGAACTCAGTCTCTCTTTCCTAGTCCAGTACTCTTTACACTGCATCACATTGAAAAATTTTCAAATTATGTTCATTATGCTGGAATCTTCTTATTTATTAATAAAATTGATTATTCCATTAAAAAGCTAGACTTGGCTTCGATTCCATTCCGAATTTTCGTATGTCGAAGAAAAATATCAAAATAGGTGACAATACATAATATCAGTTTTTGGGATTTGGTAGGTGTGTGGCCAAGAATTGGAAATAATTATAATTAGTACCATTTATTAGCTGCTCATCACAGTCTGGGCACTGTGGCAAGCTCTGTGCAAGTATCACTCATTTACCTTTTCCTACTATCCAAGATGTGTCCAAAGGAACTCTAGAGAGTTTAAGGACTGTCCAAGGAAAAGAAAGAAAAGGCAAAGGAGGGGAAGGGATGGAAGGGAAGGAAAGGGGAAAGGAAAAGGTCTAAATAATCTATCACCCAGAGATATTACATCAGCTAACCTTTTGTTGTAGATACTAATATTCAAATATTTAAGCATATATACATATATATGTATATATATGAGGGACTGGATAATGAGACTTCTAATTTGAGCAATGGTAGGTTTAGAGAAATATTGTGCAGGAAGTACAAAGTTCCCTTATACCCCTCTCTCACACCCAGTTTCCCTTATATTAACATTTCGTATTAGTGTGGTAACTTTGTTACAATTTATGAAACAATATGATTATAATTATGCTGTTAATTTTAATGTACTGTTTACATTGTGTTATGCGGTTTTATGGGTTTGTGTGTGTGTCTGGTAACTTATATACAACCTCACATTTCCTGTTTTGATTACTCAATTTCGTGGGTTAATTACCTTCATCCCCATCATTCATTGCCAAAATTGTGCCATCACTCCAACCAGAACTTCTATCCCAGGAAGCAGTAGCTTCCCATTCTCCACCCCCACCTGGCCACTGGTAACCCATATTCTGGTTTCTGATTTCATGAATATGCTTAATCTGCATATTCCATATAAGCCAGACTATTCTGCATCTGTCCCTTTGTGCCTTGATTATTTCCTTTGACATAATTGACGTATTCAACGCTGAGCTGTGCTGCCGTGGGCTTCAGAGCATCCTTCCTTTCAGGGCCGAACCACAGTCTGTCCTGTGTGACCACAGCGTGTTTGTCCTTTCCTCTGAGGGGCACTCGGCTCGCGTCCCCCTGTCGGTAATTGCCAGTAGAGCTGCTTTGAACTTCAGTGTGAGGCGACTGTTCGAGCCCCTCCTGTCAATTCTTTTGGCCATGTACCTAGGAGGGGGCTGCCAGGGCAAGTGGTGCTTCTATCCAGTCCCCGCACTGGTTCCACGGTAGCTGCCTCATCCTCCATTCCACCGACAATGTTCAAGCATTCCTGTTTCACCACATCTTCTCCAGCACTTTTTACCTTGTTTTTTTTCTAATAATATAGCCCTTCTAGTGGGCATGAGCTGGTATCTCCGAGCGGTTGCGACCTGCCTTTCCCTGATACCTCATGAAGTTGGGCATCTCTTCATGTGCTTATTGGCCATTTGTAAATCTTCAGAGAAATGACTATTCAGATTGTTTTTCCATTTTTAATTGGGTCCTGTGCCTTTTTGTTGTAGAGTCATAGGCTTGCTTTATATATTCTGGATGTTAAACACTTATCAGATGTATGGTTTCCAAATATTTTTTCCCACTCTGTAGATTGTCTTTTTACTTTCTTGATAAAGCCCTTTGATGCACTGAAGTTTTTAATTCTGATGAAGTTTCATTTGCTTATTTTTTCTTTTGTGCTTTTGGTATAAAGTCTAAGAAACCACCACCTACCATGGGGCCCTGAAGATGCTTCCCTGTGTTTTCCTCTAGGAGTTTTACAGTTCTAGATCTCATATTTAGGTTTTTGATTCATTTGGAGTTAACTTTTGTATGTGATGTGAGGTAGGGGTCCTGCTTCATTCTTTTCTGTAAGGCTACCAGTTCTCCAGCACCATTTGTTGGAAAGGCTCTTCTTTCCCTGTGGATGGACTTTGGACCTTTGTCAGAGGTGAGTTGGTTACAGGTGTGTGGGCTGGTTTCTGGCTCTCCGTTTGAACCCATCGGCCTGTGTGCCTGACCCTGGGCCGGGAGCCTGCTGCTGTGATTACTCCAGCTCTGCCATGCATTTAAAAAATCAGGAAATGTGAATCCTGCGACTTTGTTGTTTTTCAAGATGTTTTTGGCAATTGGGAGGCCCTCATTCTTCCATGCGAATCTGACTGCTGGTTTTTCCATTTCTGTGAAGAAGCGTGTTGGAATTTTGATGGACTCTGTATCTCTTTGGGTAGAAGTGACATCTTAGCAGTATTTGGTCCAGCAATCCGTGAACAGGAATGTCCTCCTATTATCGAGGTCTTCTTTAACTGTCCCTGCAGTGTTCTGCAGGTTTGCCGCGTTCAAGCCCTCACGTCCTCGGCTGCTCACTCCTGGGTGATGGGTGCTCAGATGCCTCCCTTTCCTCGTTTAGGTGAGAGACCCGGTCTGGCCTGTGCACCACTTGCCAGCAGCTCTGCTAGGGGGGTCGCTGTGGATCTTGTCCTGGCCCCTGGCCCCTGGCCCCTGGCCCCGCGAAGGCCCCACCTGGGACCCCGGGGCCCTGGGTCATTGTGGGAGGTAGGCCCTGGGTCAGTGCAGGGTTGGGGCCTGGTCACTGCAGTGGGTGGGCCCTGGGTCACTGTGGGGGTGGGGCCTGGTCACTGCGGGATGGCCCTGCAGTCATCAGGTGCCTAGCCATGTGCACTTGGGGGGAGCCACAGAATCCTACCTTCTTGTTGGCTTTTCCGCCGTGAAGGTTCCTCTTTTGATGAGCACGTCTCCAGCCTTTGCCGTCCTCCAGAGTTTCAAGCAAGCAGAACGTGTCCTTTTATTTAGTTTTCTCTCAGGGACTCTTCCCCAGGGATCTCTTATGCCACCCCTTGAGGATGTCAACCTCCAATGAGACTATTTTAGAATAAGCTGACTTAATAAATACTTAGGGAACCTCTTCCCATAGAATATTGGCTTTTGACCTGACCATTTAAAAACAGAGCTGTTAGTATGCTGGAAGTATAGCTAACATCCCAATTTTTAAGGCAGTAAGAGTAAGTGAGTAAGTTAAGATTAGAAAAGGTGAAGAATGTTTTCTCTGGAGAGTTCCCAAACTATACTGCTGTCCTAGGAAACCATGGTCAAAAGTATTTATTGGTAGCAATTAAAGTCCTTTATGATGGCTCAGGGCTGTCACGTCTCTGGGAAACCTAAAGCAGACATCGCATTTGACAAACTACCTTTCTCCAAGGACAGGCGCAGCCTCGGCAGCGTTCTCTTTGGGGGTCAGTTTAGGGGCTGTGTAAGTCGGGAATTGCTGAAATGAAATCCTTCTGTCCTGGGAGAAGTTGGTGATTTGGTTGCGTGGGGCCAGGGGCCAGGACAGGATCCACAGCGACCCCTAGCAGAGCTGCTGGCAAGCGGTGCACAGGCCAGACCGGGTCTCTCACCTGAACGATGGTCACTCCATCCCGCAGTGACCAGGCCCCAAGGTGAAGGAAGTTGAGGTCTGCAGAGGCCACACGAGGTGCAGCCCCACCCTGCCCGTTCCTGGGGACCCTGAACAAAAAAGGGGAAGCAGTTCCTGCTGGGGTGGGATTCTATACTGCGTCTAAGGCTACCTCCTACTGTAACCCTTGTTATTTGCACTGCTTAGGGCAAGGAGAATTGACTCCTTTTATTGCCTCTTCGCTTCTAAATTTGACCACCCCCCCAAAAAAAAGAGCTACGTGTTATCATGTTCTGACCATAAGACTGTAGGTATTTGTTTCCAGACATAAGTAACTTTTGCCTGTAAACTGGAGTCCTGTTTTCATCCTGTTGAACAGCCACAGGTAGTCCTCGCAGCCCAGCACCATGGAGAGGAAATTCCCATTAAGAATCTGGCTGCAGCACACAGGATTTTTATTGCAGGGCCTGTTCTCCATTTACTTCTCTGTCTCCCTGCATGGGCATGAGAAAATATTCAGAAAATGACTGTTGCTGAAGCCACAGCCCATTTACGGTTTCAAAACAGCCAGCGCAGTATTTAAGATGGTGGATCGACTCTGCGTATTCCTTCTCCCATCCCGGCTTTTAAGGGCCTCATGCAGACATCCTGAGCTTTGTCTGCGACAGTGCTGAGCTGAATGGAGAGTGCCACCATCTGACGGGTCAGGCCGTGGTAGCCCCAGCAGGAAAGCACAGCCCAGGGAGTCTGAGGGGCTTGTCCAGGAGGGATGTAGAGGCCATCTCATGCTTGGGAGATGGGAAGGTGAGCAGCTCTGCTTCTCTGCCCCAAGCAGCAGGCATTCTCCACATGGCGAGCATTGCCCACACTGCGCACAATAGAAGCGTGAATCATTGCTGTGGCCATATCAATGCAAATTCTCCGGGATACGTGGGAGCTTTTCTTAGACCTCAAGTTGGAGACTATAGGATTCGTGATTTCAGCTGCTTCCTCTGTTCATGAAAATCATGCTTTACCCAAAGCATTGCACGCACATGCCACTCACTCATTCATTTATGCAATAAAATCATTTCCATCTGCACAACACAACACATGTCGGGAGCCTGAGGCAGGAGCAAAGCACCCGTGGTGGGGAGGTGGGGAAATACAACTCAGGAGCCTAGAGGAACAGCAGGGGAGGGGGCCGGCACCCCCCCACACACAGAGGAGTCTCCTCCCTGGAAATTAGCACACCTGCCAGATTCACCTGTGGGCCTGGAACATGTGCACCTGCCTAGCCCGCACCTGGCCAGCAGGCGGCCTTGGAGTGGGGGTAGGGGCTCGAGCCAGGCCGCCGCGATAGAGCAAGGGCTTCCACAGAGCCAGGCACGCGGATCTCTTGGTTTCCCAGTGCGTAGGAAAGTTATGTTCACACCCGGCTGTAGTATGTAAGTGTGCACTAGCATTGGGTGTGGAAAAGCAGCGTAGAGCCCCTAACTGAGCCTGGACACACGGAGTGAGCGGGGCTGTGGGTTAGATGGCGACAGGTTTGTCGGACACAGCATGGCCAGAAGTCTTCCGTTGGTCAAACGCAATGCCTCCGAAGCGCGATGAAGCCGAAGGCGACGGAACAAGGCGGGCCTGTAATGAAATAATCCAATAATCGGCAAATGGTTATAACTGCTCAATAAATAACTGCACTAATAGCTTTAGATCCTGGGTGGGCATGACCCAGCTTCCTCTTGTAAAGTAATTTCTGTGCATTCTTTTTTCCCATGAAAATCTAGTCTAAGGAGAAAAATAATTTAAAGACCCTCTCCCCACCGGTGAACACTCAGCGATCTGGGTTGCCGCCCAGCCTGGGCAGAGCTGCCTGCGAGGCTGAGGAAGCAGCGCCCTGTGCCGGGAGGGGCGGGCATGAGCACCTTCACGTCTGGTTACCAGGCAGTGTCAGCAAGAATGCAGAAGGGTTTTTTCCACCCAGCGAACAGTTATCATGGCAGCAAGTCCAAAGGCCCCAGGGCCACTGATAGTTTGGCAAACACAACAGGTCAGTTCAAAGCTGGCCTGTGAGGCCCTCTTAACACTGGAACGGCTGGACTTCTAAGTCTGTTTGATTAAAAAAAAAGGAATGATTATTTCTAGCCTAAAGCCCCAGACTGTGTAAACTTAACAATAATCTGAGGTCTCCAGTTTATAAATTGTTATTTAGAAATATATGACTTAAGCCCTGCATGATACATTTGTATTCCTATTTGCCATTTTATTGACTTCCTTCCCAAATAGCACATTTTTTTTCTGAGCGCCGTCATTTTAATGTTTATAATCCAAAAGATGCTCAAAGAACGTTATTTGTTGCGTATATTTCTAACATAATTATTGAAGTGACAGATCCGTGCCCACAGCGGGGGACTGAGGGCTGCTCCCCGCAGCTCTCCACCCTGCCTGGGTGCCATTTGCTTCTCCAGCCGCGAGCTGACCGCGTGCACTGAAACCTTTGAGAGCCCAGCCCACAGCTGCCCGCCCAGGGTGCCCTGCCCAGAACTGCCCTCCTGCCTGCCCAGGGTGCCCAGCTCACAGCTGCTCATCTGGGGTGCCCGGCCCAGAGCCGCACTTCCCCCGCCCTGCCCCCGTGTGCTCCGGAGTCGCCAGGGCCGGGGAGAACTGTGCGGAGCCCGTGGGAAGGAAAAGCGTCAGGTCAGCTGCGCAGAGTGGCCCATCCGCACCGGCTGAGAGTGGAGTTTTTATAAGCAGAGCCCGGGCATTCCGTGAACGTGGCCCTCTTGACCTTAAAACAAAAGTTATGACTGACAGCTGCAACAAACATTATGCTTGTGGAAATCAACTCTACCCTCTTAGTAAATGCAAAAATGGAGAATTGACAATGTTTTGCTCTGAGTAGCTGGAACTTGTCAGACCAGCTTCGAAATTCTACAGATCAATAATTTTCCCCATGAGTCTTTCAAATTCAATGGAATATTTGGTCCCTTAAGCCATGTTTCCTTCATATCAATGAATTCTAAAATATTTCTATAAACAAATTTTATCACATGAAATGTCTTATTTTAAATACATTCATTCTATAAATACTTTTAAACTACCAGTTATGTTTCCACTCAAACTGCTTAGGACTGGTGATAAAATTGTAAACACGTTAGATACACGCCATTTCCATCTATATAGTTAAGTATAAATTCTCAGTTATGTAGTATATATACAATATTTCCCTTAAAACAGCTTATTTTTGTAAATATAATTGATTTGGAGTGAAAGTCTTTGATGTTTGCATATGGAAATTATCAATTTCCTCAAAGTATTTTTTTTAATTGGGAAGCAACATGGTATATTAAACATTAGCATAGACTTTGGATCAGAGATTCAATTCTCTGTCACATTGAACTCTCTGAACCTCAGTTTTCTCCTCTAGGAACCAAGGATCACAGTCTCCCCCTCCTAAGTCTTTTTGTTAAAACTGAACTAGAGGCTCTATTTCAAGTGACTGGTTCATAGTAAACAAGAAGATTAGCTCCCATCTAAATGGGTTGCATCTTTCATTTTATGGTTTACAGATGATAACTAAAATTTTCTACTACAATTTCCAGGCTTTTTGACTGCCTTTAAGCAATCATGTGATCCTATTTGTAATATGAATACAAGGTGAATAAAGTTGTGTGACTGTGATTCTGGTGGGAGCTGACATATGAGGTTCTTAGTGTTTACAGCTTCTTGAATTCTGAGTAAGTCCTTCTTGGGCTGCCTCTTCCCCACTGGTTGGGAGATCACTGCAAATTATACTCTGTTGCTTGAGCGAATATTGTATTCCATCTTTGATAAATTGTTTTTCCTACCTCTCCAATACACAGTTGGCTTTAGACACAAAACTGTAGCCAATTCGAGTCAATGATGGGAAGAGACACACAAATTCAGCTTCTCTCCAACTTTGCATTTAAACCATGCATGGGGGCTGCAGGACACATTCCTGGGAGGGCTGCTTCCCAGGCTGAGCCTGCTGGTGGCCACGGACTAACCTGTCCAATGCTGTTTTTCATGGCCAATGACTCATCAGTGGCAACCCAGAAAGGCAGTTGGTGAGCAGAGGTGAGTGGGGTGAGCGGGAGGTGAGCGGAGGTGAGGGGAGGTGACAGAGATGAGTGGGAGGTGAGCGGGATGTGAGCGGAGGTGAGCTCACTCTTCCCGGGCTGCAGGGCGGGATCCCTGAAGGACTTTGACCTTGTGGGAGTCGAAGGGCGTGATGGCTGTGACCTTCTTGCTTAACCGTTGTAGAATCTGCGAAACTCTGGAAACGCGTTTCCAGGGACCACAAGCCCTGCTCCAGACTCACGTGGAGCTCCCAGGCCAGAGAAGAGTGTTACAGGCCAGGTCAGGAAAACTCATCACCCTAAGGAAGGGCTGGCCGGGGAGGAAAGAGGCAGAGCAGAAAGGAAACTCAGCACAAAAGTTTAAATGCTGGCTTTTAAACACAAAAAGGTGAACTTTGCCTGTGAGTTTTTAAAGAGGACCTATGAAATTTTACCATAAGGGCTGGATTCTTCTTTATACGATTTTTTTTTTCTTTGTGGCTAAGGTTTTAAAAATTTGTTCTTTATTAGAGAAGTGCTGGGTTTACGGAACAATCATGCAAGACAGGATTCCCACCTGCCACCCAAGAATAACAACTTACATTGGTGTGAAACATTTGTTACAATTGACGAAAGCACATTTTTATAATTATTCTGCTAACTACAGCCCAGGGTGTGAGTCAGGACTCACTGTTTGTGTAGTGTATTTCCACAGATCTTACCAAATATACAATCTAACATTTCCCCTTTTGACCACACTCAGCTACATATGTGAGTGCTGTTAATTATATTCACACAGCATTGAGCCACCATCGCCACCATCCATCACCAACACATTTCCATTGTTCCAGAAGGAACCTGTACATTTTTAAAAAATTATTTGTTTTTTATTGATATATATTATGTATTCACATACGATATAATCATCAAAAGTGTACAATCAATGGTTCACAGTATATAGCTGTGCATTTATCATCACAATTGACTTTTTTGCTTTTTTATGAAAAATGAAATACATATAAAAAGCAATACATTGCAAAGCACATCACAACAATTAGTTGCAATTCCACAATTTTAGGTTTTTACTTCTAGCTGCTCTAAAATACTGGAGACTAAAAGAAATATCAATTTAATGATTCAGCATTCATACTCATTTGTTAAACCCTACCTTCTCTATGTAACTCCATCACCTTTGACCTTTCTATCCCTCTCTTTATTTGGGTATTTGGGCTGTCTGTGCCCATTCTGACCCTTTCATGTTGGAAGGGGCTGTTGATAACAAGGGGTAGGGAGAGAGAACCTGCTGATGTTCTGGAGAGCCTGGGCCCTCTGCATTTCAGGACATATCTGGTCCAGGGACCCGAGATGGCCCCACTTTTAGTGAATCTTATATATTGAAGCTGAACATAATGTCTTGTTTGAAAAAGTTAGCCTACCCGGTGCTCGTTTTTCAGTGGAGGAGGTAGGATGCCGTAACAGGGGATTTTCTGGTCTTTAAAGTAGCATTTGTTTGGAAGTACCTGTAATTTTATTCTTTTTCTTTTCTTCAGTAAAGCTATTTATTTATTTATGTATTTATTTGTTATTATTTTAGGCAGGTTTTCTTTTGCACATCACAGAAGCCGTCTGAAGCAAACCATCAGCGGCTCTTGGCATCATCAGAGTGTGCACTCATCCCCACAATCAGCTGAGAACATTCTCACTGCCCCAAGAGGACACCCCCCACCCCTCACCTGCCCGCGGCGTTGACACCTGGCATTGATGCGGCACCTTGTCACAGCTGGTGAAAAGATAGTGCAGCATTTTTAACTGCAGTGCCTAGTTTACCTTAGTTGTATTTTCCCCATATACCACCCTATTTTTAATACTTACAATAGTGCATAACTCTGTTCTAGTTCGTGGAGGAAGCTTCTGTTTGCCCAGCTGACACACTCACCGTCCACAGCTGGGGCCACCGCATCCCGCGTCCCTGTGCTCCGCGGGGCTGGCCGTCCAGTGACACGCATGACTCAAAGCCGCCCGTTCACACAATCACACCGCGGCTCAGCGCTGCCGCCACACTCATGCTGTCCACTTCCAAACCAAAGCCCCCCCTAACTGAAGAGCCACATAGGGCGTCCTGACCATCGCGCCCCATCACCACTCCGGGTGGGGGCCAGGGCGCCTTCCTGGCCCCCGCAGCGGCCATGGCGGTCTCTTCTGACGCCCCTCGTCCTCGCCATGGGCTCGCAGGCCCGCCGTGCCCGCCCTCCAGCCCCCACTGCACCACGCGGGGGCCGACACGTCCCTCTCAGGGCGGGGCCACCTTCCTCTCTGCT
>PVIY010062205.1:0-10949 GCA_004026745.1 Myrmecophaga tridactyla | reverse complement strand
GGGGAATGGGAGCAGGTGAGGGGGTTCAGGTGCGTGTGGTGTGGGGTGAGTCTCCAGTCATGGGCTGTGCTGGCGAGGATAGCGCGCCCAAGAAATTACTTCCTAGTCCCATGTACACGTCTGTGCACTTTGCAGGCTCTGCCGCTCCGCATCTCCATGACATGTTCCAGCCTTCGGCCTCTCAGTTCCTCAGCCTCTGCAACCAGGGCTGCCACATGTGGTGCAGAAGGCTCTCTTAGGTCAGCTGCACTCCTGAATTGCTGCCTCAGTTGCCCTCCTGTCCCTTCTCGCTTTTCCATGGAGCAGGGCTAATCTCAACCTGCTCTAGCTGGCCATCTTCCTGGAAGTCACTTCTACAATGGGGTTTTATTAGGCTACCAATGTACAGTACTAAGATCATGAAAATGTCCAAAGTAAGGCATTGAAAGGAAGATCTGGAAGGCAGATTTCAAAAGCCATAAACTTGGATATTTAGCAGAAGAGATTTCCAAATTCAATGTGGAAAGTGCAGCCTGGTTTGTCCTTGCAGCTTATAGTGAAATGTGACAGGAAAGAGATAAGCTGAGAACTGAACTCTTGGGTACAAAGAAAGCAGAAATGGAAGTTCTGAAAAATTCTGGGCCTCCAGAAAGGGAGATCCTGGAGAATAGTGCCCCACATGAAGACTTGACTGAATGTGGAACTAGTCAGCCATTTCAGAAAAAGTAGGATTGGAGATGGAGTTATCCAGGAATGATTTGTGGAAACTCCTTATGTCTGATGGGTATGATCCAACACTATTGCATAGAAAGCTAATGAGAGTGTTGCAGGATCTGTATAAAGAGAACCACTGCCAGTCAAGACTGAGAGGGACAGAGAAGGGACACATTGGAGGAAAAATAACTTCAGAGGCAAAACCAATGAGTCTGGGGTCTGAAGTCAACAAACCTCAGGCCAGGAGACTGGACCCACCCAAGCCTGTGGAGAGGGTGAGTTTGCCTCAAAGGAGGAGGATGGACCTACCACCTCATTTCAGTGGAAGAGTCATGCCCCCTCAGGCCTTGGAGGGAGTGAAGTGCATTCCTTGGGATTTGGGGAAAGTCTGGCTGCCACCACGTGGAGGGGTTGAGTGTGTGCTCTGGAGATGGCAGAGAGCCTGGGTGCAGCCCCAATCCTTGGAGAGGGTGGAGCTGAGAAAAAGGTAGTCTCCCCAGTGTTCCCCAAGGTTGCATTTGGAGAGAGGCAGGCCTCTGTATAGGCCCTTGGAAATTGTGGGACTGTCATGTTCTAACTCCCTGAGGATAAATGACTCTCAGACTTTGAAATCTAATGGAGCTTGCCCTGTAGGTTTTTGAAACTGTGTGGATCCAGTGACCCCTGCATTCTTTCCTCCCTATGGAGATGTGTATTTGTATCTTATGCCTGTTCCTCCTTTGTATGTTGGCAGCACATAACTTGTCTTGAGTTTTTACAGTTCCAGAACCAGAGGAGAATTTTGCCTTGGAACAGACCATGCTTGTGACTAACTTTGTTAGAGTTGGTACTGTTTCTAGCTTTGCATTTCACTTGTGTTGATACTGAAATGGTTTAAGGATTTCTGATATTGTGATGGAATTAATGTATTTTGTATATAGGAAAAGTATGTCTTTTTTAGAATCTGGAGGGTGGAATGTGACAGTTTGAAAGGATGTATGTACCCTAGAAAAGCCATGTTTTAATCCTAACCCCATTTTATAGAGGCAGACATTTCTTCTAAGTCCTATTCAGTACTGTATGTTTGAAACTTTAATCATCTCCCTAGAGATGTGGTTGTTAAGCTGGATTAGGTGGAGATGTGTCTCCTCCCATTTTGGGTGGGTCTTGATTAGTTCACTGGAATCCTATAAAAGAGGAAACATTTTGGAGAAAAGGGAGATTCTGAGAGAGTAGAGAATGACAGCAGAGAGCCCACCAGTCAGCAATCTATGGAGATGAAGAAGAAAATGACTCAAAGGGAGCTTCATGAAACAGGAAGTCAGGAGAGAAAGCTAGCAGATGATGCTGTGTTCTCCACATGCCTTTCCAGATGAGAGAGAAACTCTGACCATGGTCACCATGTGCCTTTCCATTTGAGGAAGAAACCCTGAACTTCATCGACCTTCTTGAATCAAGGTATCTTTCCTTGAATGCCTTAATTTGGACATTTTTATAGATTGCTTTAATTGGGACATTTTCTTGGCTTTAGAACTGCAGACTAGCAACTTATTAAATTTCTCTTTTTATAACCAATCCATTCCTGGTATATTGCATTCTGGTAGCTAGCAAACTAGAACAACAGAGCTGAGGGGGAATCCTCCCAGTGGGCAGAACTTTGTTCTATAATAAGTACACCTTATTGTTCATTTTGCTTGGAAGGAGAACTGGCCAGAAGTGCTTTTGTATACTGACTCATGGGTTGTTCCTAATAGTTTGGCTTAATGGTTAGGGACTTGGAAAGAGCATGTTTGGAAAATCGGTGGCAAAGAGGTCTGGGGAATAGGTATTTGGATAGACCTTTCTGAGTGGACTAAAAACATGAAGATATTTGTGTGCCATATAAATGTGCATCTGAGGTTGACTTTCAGCAGAGGAAGGTTTTAATAATCAAGTGGATAAGATGAGCGAGTCTGCGGATACCAGTCAGCCTCTTTCCACAGCAAATCCTGTCATGAACAAAGTGGTCATAGTGGCAAAGATGGAGGTTATGCATGGGCTTAATAACATGGACTTCACTCACCAAGGCTGAATTGGCTACAGCCACTGCTGAGTGGCCAATCTGCCAGCAGCAGTAACCACACTCCACCCCCGATATGGCACCATTCTGAGGTGATCAGCCGGCTACATGGTGGCAGGTTGATTACATTGGACTACTCCTATCATGGAAGGGGCAGTTATTTGTTCTAACTGGAATAGATATGTATTCTTGATGTGGATTTGCTTTCCCTGCACATAATGTTTCTGCCAAAACTGCCATCCACGGACTTACAGAATGCCTTATCCATCATCATGGTATTCCACACAAGATTGCTTCTGATCAAGGAATCCACTTCACAGCAAATGAAGTGCAGGAATAGACACATGCTCATGGAATTCTCTGGTCTTCCCATGTTCCCCATCATCCAGAGGCAGCTGGATTGATAAAATGGTGGAATGGCCTTTTGAAAACTCAAGTATAGTGCAAACTAGGTGGCAATATCTTGCAGCACTGGGGTGATGCTCTCCAGGAGGTTGTGTATGCTAAAAATCCGCACCCACTGTATGGTGCTATTTGTCTCATAGCCAGGATCCACAGGTCTAGGAACCAAAGTGTGGAAATGGGAGTGTGGAAATGGCACCACTCACTATTACCTCTAGTGATCTACTAGGAAAATTTTTGCTTCCTGTCCCTGCAACCTTGAGCTCTCCTGGTCTACAGGTCTTAGTTCCAGAATGGAGAGTGTTTCCACCAAGAGAAACAACAATGATTCCATTGAACTGGAATCTAAGACTGCCACCTGGTCACTTTGGGCTACTCATGCCCCCAGATCAAGAAACCAAGAAGGGGATTACTTTACTGGTTGGGGTGATTGACTCTGAATATCAAAGGAAAATAGGACTACAACTACTCAATGGGTGTAAAGAAGTGTTTTCCTGGAATATAGGAGCTCCTGTAGGGTATCTTTTAGTACTTCCATGCCCTGTGATTAAAATCAATGGAAAACTGCAACAACCCAATCCAGACGAGACTACCAATGGATCTCAAACTTCAGGAATGAAGGTTTGGGTCACTCTGCCAGGCAAAGAACCATGTCCAGCTAAAGTGCTTGCTGTGGGTAAAGGGAACATGGAATGGGTAGTGGAAGAAGGTAGTGATAAATATGAACTACGACCACGTGATCAGTTACAGAAACAAGGACTGTAATGCTGCTTTGTTCATGTTATAGTATTTAAGTTGCAAGATATCAAGTTTTAGAGTGCTATTACCCAAGGGCTTGCACCCTATTCTGGGGAGAGTTAATGCATTTCTGGTGTATACAGGACAGGTGAGCATTGTTATGCAAGGAAAAATTGTGTCTGTTATTGTTTTCTATTTAAAGATTAAGTATGGTTTAAGGTGATGTGCATAGCTGACAACAGGTGGACTATCATGGTCAGGTTCATGTATCAACTTGACCAGATGGTGGTGCCTGGTCATGTAGGGCAAGCACTGGCCTGTCTGTTGCTATGAGGACATTTGACAGACTTAAGTCATGATTACATGGGCTTCATCCACAGCTGATTGCATTTGTAATCAGCTATGGGGAATGTCTTCTGCAATGAGTGATGCTTAACCTAATCACTGGAAGGCTTTTAAGGCAGATTTAGAAGAGACAGTCACTCTTCCTGCCTCAGCCAGTGAGCCTCTACTGATAGTTCATTGAGGACCTTCATTTGAGCTGCCAGCTTGTGGCCTGCCCTACAGATCTTGGACCCTTACATCCTCATGTTTGTCCAGCCAGCCTCTCCTGAGAGTTCATTGAGTCCCTTCACTGGAGCTGCCAGCTTGCAGCCTGCCCTACAGACCTTGGACTCTACATCCCCACGGTTATGTGAGACACTTTTATAAATTGTATATTTACTGATATTTCCTGGTAATTCCGTTTCTCTAGAGAACCCTAGCTAATACAGTAGTATTGACACCTTAACTATTTTTTGTCTTCCAATCCATGAACAAAGTATGCCCTTCCATTTATTTAAGTCTTCCATGATTTCTTTTAGCACTTTCTTTAGTTTCTGTGTATAGGTTTTTTTTAGTGGCTGCCTTTTGTAAAGCATATGTAGTCACTGAAATTAAATTTCTCCTGTTAAAAGCTCAAAATATGAAAGTACTTAATTTCAATTTGTATGTATGCAGTTGAATAGTGAAATTAGGATGTCTATAATCTCAATTTTCATATGCCTCTTTCCCATTTTAATAATATATTCATCTGGTGATAAATCTTTCTCAAAAGTTTTTCTTTTTCTGCACTTTCAAATTTCAAATATTATTTATGTCATGTTAAATTTTATATTAATCAAATATACTTTCAAAGTTACTTTCTCTCACTTGTGTTAAGCAAGGGTATAGGCCTTCTAATTACTGTCCACCTTTAGATATCATCAGGATGTTTTAATTGAGCTTTACTAACTACTTTCTAATTGGCTCAAAAAAGTATCCCACACTGATAAGTTGCATAAATTCTTATAAATGTTTGCATGAATATTTATATCAAAAGGCTTTTATTTCAAAATGGTATATTTCTTCAGCTACTGTACATTCATTAGATATCTCTGATATTATATAGATACATTTGCTGAATATTAATTTGTGTGCAAAGTGCTTTCCTCTCTGCTTGATATGTGAAAGTAAGTTCCAGCAACCTATAGCCACCAATATTTCTCCATCTTGCAAATCCCTGGTATGATCAAGTTCTTATCTCATGCTCCCATGGTCACTGAAATCTCAAGATAGACTCCTTGAGTGGGGAAAGAGAGTCAGAGGGAAGATCCCCATAGTCTGCTAGGCTTCTCTATTCCTGACACCTGAAACACCCATGTGCAGCCTGACAAAAGCCAGCCAAGTTCAGAAGATCTGAACTGCATTCTGAATCACCTCCTGAGGCCATAGAGAATGAACTCAAGCAAAGTTCTTGAGTTGTTGCCTTTGGCTTGGAGGAAGGAGTTATATTAGTATCTGAGCTTCTCCATGGCTCTCAGATTGGGGCAAAGGACTGTAACTCTTCAAAACACACAGCAAAGGAAGTGGTTGTTGTGAAAAACTAGAATACAAATTTCCTGCTCTTTTCACAAACACAAAAGCTTTCAGGACACCAAAAGCTTAGTATCATTTATGTAATATTCACACTTTTCCTTCTTAATAGCACTCAAACTTTTACAAGGGCAATTACTTTCACAATTGTGGTTAAACTGCATTTGGGTGGATTTGACCTCTGAATACTTTAATGACACATAATGACTTTTAAAAATAATTTATTTTGAATAGAATCGACATATGAAATTGCAAAATCAGTACAAAGAAGTCCTGATCCCTTCACTCAGATTGCTTCATTATCATTTCACCTCATTTGACCATTAACAAACACTTCATAAAAATTACTCCTGCATATTTATGTCCAAAACAATGTCACTCTCTTAGGAGACAACCACATAAACCCAAACAAGGAAATTATCATTACTTCAACACTGTAACCCCATCCACAGACACCTTAAACTTTGACCTACTGTCCCAACCATCCCAAATGGTTTCAAGAATATTTCCCCATTGTCATCTAGTCTACTTCAGTCTGGAACTCTTGCTGAGATACTCCTTCATTATTCACATCTTTGAAAGATTTAGGAGCACATATGATCCCAACGTGAGTATGCTCAATGTTTCTTCTTGAGCTGACTCGGACCCTGCATTCCCAGCAGGAGCACCACAGCCTGCATCTGTGCTTTCCTCAGTGCACCCCATCAGAGGGACTGGATGTTCACCATCTCCACCCATGGTGATATGAATTTGATAATAAATAAGGTGAGATATTTGCCAAGCTCCTCAATACACAAAAACATGTTTCCACATTGCAATGCATATTTTTTTGTGAACCTATCCTGAGATTATGTCAATATTGTGGTCCCCATCTAACCTCCACCCACCAGCACTGGTATCCATTGATGATTCTCATCTGGATCAACAACCACTCTGATGCTTGCCAAATTATTTTTCCCATTTTCTGCTCTGCTCATTTATCTCATATTTGGGTTTCTACCAAATGAAGGGCTGGCTCTGTTCCCTATTTATTTTTTATAACATTATGGATTCCTGTTTTCTATTATGCTATATATTTTTATACGTTATTGTTTATTTTAACAATCGAATTGGCCCAGATTGAACTAGTGGTATCTGCCTCAAGTTGACTCAGCCAAAGGTGTCTTGAATTGTGTGACCTCTAAAATTTGGTTTTCTATGAACAGTTGTCCTATTTATTTTAGATAAACAAAATAAATAAATTTCTTTCAGCAACTATTTTTAGAGTGTTATATACAAGTTTTTTATATCCTTGGTTAAAATTTGTCATAGATAGTTTATTCTTTCTGTTGCTGTAGTAAATGGAATATTTTTTTTGCTTTCCTCTCCAGATTGTTTTATACTAGTGTACAGAACCACCAATGAGTTTTGCATGATGACCTTTTAAGGTGAAACTTTGCTGAACTCATTGTTGAGCTCTAATAGCTTAATTGTGAAATCTGCAGGGCTTCTTTTATGTAGGATCATCTCATCTACAATTAAGAAAGGTCTTATTTTTCCTTTCTAATTTGGATGACTTTTATTTCTTTTTCTTGTCTTATTTCTCTGGCAAAAAGTTCCAGTAGAATGTTGAATAAAAGTGGTGACAGTGGACATCCTTGTATTCTTCCTGATCTTAGAGGGAAAGGTTTTAGTTACACCATTGAATATAGCATTAGTTGTGGGTTTTCCTTATATGCCGTTTATCATATTGATGAGGTTTCCTTCTTTTTCCAGCTTCTAAGTGTTTTTATCAAGAAGAAGAAGTGATGTGGATTTTTCAAATGCCTTTCAAGCATCAATTGAAATAATCATATTTTCCTTATTTCTGTTAATGTGATATATTAAATTAATTGATTTTCTTATGTCAAACCACTTTTGCATACCTGGGATAAATCCCAGGTGATCATGATGTATAATCTTTGAACGTGCTGTTTTATTCAGTTTGCTAGCATTATGTTGAAGATTTTTGCATCTATACCATAAGGGATAGTGGTCTATAATTTTCTTATCTTGTGCTATGTTTATTTGGCTTTGGGATTACTGTGATGTTGGCCTCAAAATCAGTTAGGAAATGTGCCCCCTTCAAGTTCTTGAATGCTTTTGATGCATCCCATAAATCTTGGTTGCTATGTTTTCTTTTTCATTTACCTCAAGATACAACCTATTCCCCTTTTCATTTCTCTTTTGAATTATTCATTATTTAAGAATATGTGGTTTATTTCCACATATTTTGAATTTTTCAATGCCTTTCCATTATTGTTTTTTAGCTTTATTCCATTGCATTTGTAGACGATACATTGTAAGATTGCAATATCTTTAATTAGTTAAAACTCGTGGTCTACCATGGTTAACGACTATGTGCACTAGAGTGGTTTATACTGCTATTGCTGGCTGAATAGTTTTAATTATATCTGTTTGGATTATTTGGATTATAATATAATTCAAGTGTTCTATATCCTTTCGATATTCTGTGTAAATTGTTCTATCTATTACTGAAAGTTATGGATTGAAGTATTTTGCTATTATTGTAGTTCACCCTTCAGATCTGTCAATGTTTGCTTCATATTTCTTGTGGCTTTGTTAAATTCATATATTTATAGTTGTTATATCTTCTTGTTTAATTGACTCTCTATCTGTATATAACATCCTTAATTGTTCTTGTAATAGCTTTTTACAATTACAAGTTTGTTTGTTTTTTATAATTTTTACATGACCCAAAACTTTTGATATTATTTCTGATATTTTATATGACCCAAAATTTATGGTATTACTATAGCTACTCTAGCTGTCTTTTGGTGACTATTTGCATGGAATATTTTTTCCATCCTTTTCACTTTCAACTTAATTTTGTCTTTGAATTTAAGTTTTCTAAAAAGTATATACATGGGTTATGCTATTTTATCCATTCTGCCAATCTCTGCCTTTTGAATGTTTAAAAGTTTAAACCATTTACATTTAAGGTAGCTACTGATAACACAGGACTCTTTTCTCTAATTTTGCCATTTGGCCACTATTAAAACATGTAAAACTACATTTTGGAGAGGTTGTGGAGTAATTGGGACACTCATTTACTGCTGGTTGTAATGTCAAATTGGCAAGCTGTGGAAGAGAGTCTGGTGATGCCTCAGGAAGCTAATTATAGAACTGACATATGATCCAGCAATCCTGCTGGATCTCAGAAGAATTGAAAGCAGAAACTTGAACAGATATTTGCATACTGATGTTCATAGGGGTATTATTCACAAGTGCAAGATGGAAGCAACTCAAGTTTTCATTGATCTGTGAATGAGAAAACAAAATGTGGAATATATAGATATTTGATGGAATATATAGATATATAGATTAGCAGTAAGAAGGAATGATATCCTGATGTATTTGAAAACATGGATAAGCCTTTGAAAAATTACATTGAGTGAGATAAACCAAACACAAAGGAAAAATATTGTATTTTTACTTACTGATAGGAACTAATTATGTTAAGTAAACTCATAGAGTTAAAATCTACAATCTAGATTACCAGGAGATTGAATGGGGTAGAGAAGGGGAATCTGATGCTTAGTTTGTGCAGACTTCTAGTTGGGTTGATTGTAAATGTTTGGAAATGGACAGTGCTGGTTGTTGCACATTATTGTGAGTGTATTTAACACTCTGAATTTTGTTGGTGAATGTGGTTGAAAGGGGAAGTTTTGTGTCATGTGTGTTAATGGAAGGAAAGTTAGAAAATACAACATTGGACTGTGTAACACAGTGAACACTATCGTGGATGATGGACTGAGGTTGATAGTCCCAAAATAAGAATGCACAACACTATTACAAGTTGTTAATAATAGGTTGTTATATGGGAAAAGTACCCCTATTGGAAACTATGGACTATAAGCTAATGGTAATATTTTAATATTCTTTCATCCATTGTAACAAGGATGCTACACTAATGCAAGTGCCAACAATATAGGGCTATTATACTAAGTGAAAGAAATCAGATACCTAGTACTATATATTATATGATTCCATTTATATAAATTTAATAAAATATAAGTAAATGTACAGAGACAGAGTTATATTGCTGGTTATGTAGGGTTAGGGAAGGATAGAGGGATTGAAAGGTGACTGCTAAGGTATTTGGGATTCTTCTTTTTGGAGTAATGACAATTCCTTAAAATTGTGGTGATAAATACACAGCTCTGATTTTACTAAAAGCCATTGATAGTACACTATGGATTGATTGTATGGTATGTGAATATATCTCAATAAAACTGCTTAAAATACATATAAATATACTATTTATGTTTTTTACAAGTTTATAAGTAAAGGGGGAAGTTTTCCCCCATTATCTCCCCAACTAATCTTCTTAGCCCTTTATTCTTCTTTTTTCCTTCTGGAACACTGATACTTCTTATATTTGTATGCTTTGTATTGTTCATCATTTACCTGAAGTGCAATTCAAATATTTCCATCATTTTATCATTTTTTATTTTGCACATTCAAATTCAATTGGCCTGTCCTCTGGTTCATTTCTTTCTTCTGCCTCTTCAAATCTCCTATTGTGTGTCTCTAGTATACTTTTTGACATGGACAGGCTCTGGGAATCAAACCCTTGTCTCTGGCATGGCAGGCAAGAATTCTGCCACTGAGATACCATTGCACTGCCCTATATGTTTAATTTATTCTACAGTATCTTTCATCTCTGTGATACCTGCTATTTTTCTACTTATTCTTTCAACTTCTATTTATGCTATTCTAGTATATTTTTTATATCCTTTATGTCATTAGCTAACCTACTGAATTTATTTAATAATGTTATATGAACATCTTTGATAAGTTTTTCCAAAGTCCTTGTCTCCTCCAATGTTTTAATTTGATCATTAGACTGGGCCATATCTGTCTGCATCTTCATATGCATTGTGATTTTCTGTTGACATTATGGCATTTAATTATTTCAGTCAGTTATTTTGGAAGTTGATTTACCTCTGTCATCTAAGGTTTTGTGTTTGTAGAATGTGCATGGGGTTGGGCATGGGATGTAGGGCTGGGCATAGTAGCATGATGGTGGGATGTGGCACAAGGCTAGGCACATGGTGGGGCCACTGAACTGGTGCCTGGGGACATGACGTGGGGTTTGCAGGATCAAGAAGGAAGCACGGGGGCACAGGGGCAGGGTGTTGTG
>PVIY010062204.1:0-10950 GCA_004026745.1 Myrmecophaga tridactyla | reverse complement strand
ACAATTAGTTATAGAACAGATTTTGAAGTCTTGTATCGGTTACAGTTCCATGATTTTTTGTTTTTTCTTCTAGCTGCTCCAAGACATTGAAGACTAACAGAAATTTCAATATAATGATTCAGCACTCATACTCATTTGTTAAATCCTATGTTATACTCCTCCTTCTCTTTAAATAATATATATACATAAAAGCAATTAATTTCAAAGTACATTGCAACAATTAGTTGTAAAACAGATTTCAGAGTCTGGTATGGGTTATAATACCATAATTTTAGGTTTTTATTTCTAGCTTCTCTAAGGTACTGGAGGCTAAAAGAAATATCAATATAATGTTTATAAATTGATATATAATATCAATATAACGTTTCATCTGTTAAACCTTCCTTATTTGTATAACTCCGCCATCACTTTTGATCTTTCTCCCACTTTTTAGGGGTATTTGGGCTATATTCATTCTAACTTTTTCATGTTGGAAGGGGCTATCAATAATATGGTAGAAGGGGATGGAACTAGTTGATGTTCTGGAAGGGCTGGCCCCTCTGGTCCAGGGACCCATCTGCAGGTTGCAGGTTTGGAGAGTTACCCCAGTGTATGGAAACTTTGTAGAATTTTATATAATGCCCTAGGTATTCTTCAGAATTGACAGGAATGGTTTTGTTTGGGGTTTGGCAAGTTATGATGGGTAGTGATGTCTAACTGAACTGTGAATAAGAGTTACCTCCAGTGTAGCCTCTTAACTCTATTTGAACTCTCCCAGCCACTGATACCTTATTTGTTATGCTTCTTTTCCCCATTTTGGTCAGGATGGCATTGCTGATCTCATAGTGCTAGGGTCAGGCGCATCCCTGGAGGTCATCTTCCATGCTGCCAGGGAGCCTTTCATCTCTGGATGTCATATTGCACATGGTAGGTAGACAATGGTTTCACTTGCAGGGTGAGCTTAGAGAGAGAAAGGCCACATCTGAGAAACAAAAGAAGCAGGTCCTCCAGAGGTGACTCATAGGCACACCTGTAAGTAGGCTAAACTTCTTGCTATATATAAGCTTCACAAGAGCAAGTGTCAAGATCAAGGGCTTGGCCTATTGCTTTCGGTGTCCCTAATGTTTGGCACCTATCCAAGGTTTCCCCGGTGATAAAGTTTAACAGTACCATGTATTTTCTCCCATTCCTCAAGGGACTTTGCCAATACTTTTTGATTATCTTGAAAATACACTCTGGGATGTATCCAGGTGTTAAGTTATACAGGATTAAATGCTCTCATTCTTATTCTGGGCTTCCTATGTTTGGATTTTTTAAATGATCTATCCAGACAGTTTGAGTTATATTATGTGGTACAGAAAACCTAGGTTCTGGCCATAATAAAACTTTCTCCCTTTGGTCTCAAAGAGGAGGTGAAGTTCTTGGATTGGGTTTTATAAAGGGTATTTATTTAATTATAAATTTATAGTTCTTCAGAGGAAAAGCAGCTAGCTTTCATCTGGTTCCTCTGTCACATGGGATGGCATACAGCAATGTCTGCTGGACTTCTCTCCCAGTTTCTACTTACAAACTGCCTTCCTCAGAGTGTTTCCTCTCTGCATCTCCAAACCTCTGCGTCTTTGTCAGCTCTGAACAATTTTACTCTCTTCTGACTTCTCCTTTTAAGCCCTCAGCTGATTAAATTAAATGCTACTCATTGTGGAAGGCACTCCCCTTAACTAACTGCAGATGTAATCAGCCATAGATTGATTACTCACCCAGAACAACTGGGCACCATCATCTAGCCAAGTTGACGTGTGAGCATAAGAATCAACTATGGTAGGTATAATTGTATTTAAGAATATGCAGGTGAGCTTTAAGAAGCACCTACAAGGAGGGTTTTTTTTCCTTATCTAGGAATTTATGGTTTCTCTGGTTTATGATCTCACACGTGCCTTGCTTATTTCACAGAGCATAATGTTTCCTAAGTTTTCTATGTTGCAGAACTTTCACTCTTTCTTATAGTCACAAAATACACCATTTTGTATATGTACTTCACTTTGTTTATCCATTCATTTGTTGATGGATATGAGCTGAATGATACTCATTGTCAGTTTTTAAATTAATCTCAGAATTAATTGAGACCTATTTAGAAACTCAGAAAGAAATACTAATTAAAATAGAGAGGTTTCAGAAGAATGCTATCAGGAACAGGATAAATATTGTAGAGTAAGACTTGGGACCTAATTATAATAAAAAATTAGCCATAATATGCCCTTGTTATAAGCAATGCAATGAAGTGTCAATATTGAAATCCAGTTAATTATGGAAGGAGAGTAGGGTCATTCTTGACGCCTTCCCTGTCCTCATTGTCTATATTACATATGCAGTCAAGTACCAACCCCTGTTACTTTTACCTCCTTCACACCTTTCAAACCTCTTAAATCAAAAGTAATTAATCACCATCATTTTTAATCCTTCTTCATGCGTCAGCATTCTCATAGCATTTCTGTATTCATACATGTTCTCTCTCCCATCCCTTCTTCCATTGCCTAAAGTTGTCTTCTGAAGCACAACACTCATCTTTTCATTCTCTTGATTAAAAATTTCTAAAATCTCCCCATTACTTTCAGATCGATGCAAGTTCTTGGCATCAATTACTGGGTGTTTTTAAGATTTGGCTGATATGAAGATATTGAAAAACTTCAATCACTTCCAAGAACTTCTGATACCAACTTCAAATACTCAATTCAATTATTTTCTAAGGCTAATCATCCTGAGTTAGACCAGACGTCATCAGTTAAGGGCAATCCACCGCAAGATTCCCCTGCAGATACGAGGCACAACTTTGGGTGCTCAGGCCACAAGTACTTCTTCCCATTTGGTTAGAAATTTGGGGGTTCCCACTACTCCTCTTGGATTCCATAATTTGTTAGAGTGACTTGCAGAATTCACTGAAGTGCTATGCTTAAGAATATATGTTTATTGTAGTAAAACGATGCAAATAATAAGAGGTGAAAAAAAATGATTAGGGTCTCAAACTCAAGCTTCTGCATCTTCCGCAATTGGAATCAAAAGGTGTCATTGTCCAGGCAAGAGATGTATCTTATCAGTTGTGGAAGGTCACTGGGGCCTCACGTGTCCTGATTTAGTATGGGGTCTCACTAGTAGGCATGGGTTATAGAATCAATGCCTTTGTGGTTGAACACAATTTATAGTCTTCCTTCCCTGCCAGAGGTTGGAGAGGTGAGCTGATATGACAGGGCTCAAAACCTCAACCCCTTAACCAGTGGGAGGACCTTTCTGGTGTGACCACCTCCCACTCTAAGGCTGCAGATATGGCAGTTCCCATCCTGTAACAATCAGGTATGGTGCTAAAAAATAATAAAAGGCACTCCCATCACAGGAAATTCTAGAGATTCAGAGGTTCCCTTCACAGAACTGGGGACAAAAACCAGACAAGCTTTTCATTATACTACTGCCCACTTACATTTTTAGCTTTATTTCATGCCAATCACTTCACACTCCAGTCACACTGAATTTGCCACATTTCCCTCCCATCTTCTGGTCTGCATATGTGGCCTCCATATTTTTTCCCTATGATACCTGGTTTCTGTTTTTCAGAACTCATCCATGGATGGCCATCTTCTCCTTTTCCTCCTCTATCCCCCATGACCATTGCCACAAAACTGGATGAGGAGATTCTGCTCCTGGAGCACCCTTTGAATACCCACCATCATTCCATTTATCACAACATCATCATTTCATTGTAATTTTTAAACAGTAAAGCTGATACTGTATTTTTCTATGCATCCCTAGACCCTGTTACTATATTTGGTACAATAATTGTTGAATGGATGAATTTGTAATAAATTCACTGGGGTCATATAATTCTATCAAGTTAAGTCCACCAGATGGAGCACTTCTTTCTCTTCCCTGTATACTTTATTTATTAACAATATATTTAACATACATACAATATTTTATTTTTGAAGGACACCTAAAGTTAGTATAGAATTAAGAATTGCAGGAGGGCAAGGACCAACATCCCGGTGTTTTATTTTGTATGTCAAATGGGACTGTGTCAATTTGAAAGGTCTAAAGAAGTAAATATATCCTAATAATAGATAACTCACTGTGTGCCAAGTACTGGTCTATATATTTTACCTCTCTGAACTCAGGTATAAGAAAACTGTGAAGTAGATATTGTTATTATCATTCACTATTTATAGGAGAAATCCAAAGTACTGAGATTTTAAGCAATTTGCCCAAGATAACATAGATGGAAGAGGGCAGAGTTGGGAAGTCAAACTACAAAGATTAGATCCAGCACCCTTTGTGTTCCATCACTTACTCTCCAATGCCTCAATTTGTGAGGTATCAGATATGGATTTGGAGAACAATAAATATGGTTACCTTCTTTAGCATCCTTATTTCAAATGATTTTAGGATTTCTTATGGAATTAACAACTTGTTAAATAGTTAGGCTTCCACTCCTCTAGTTGATTCATAGATCATTTGTGTAATAACCACTGCTAAATTTAGCTTAAAATTTAAGTGGCTGAATTAATAGTAATTGTAATTAATGTCTAACTTCTGTTTATGTTCTTTCTTATGTTTATTTATTTCCAATTTGTACATGACCAAGACTTCTAATGTTATCCAAATGCACTGTAGCTGGAGACAGTGTTTTAAAATCAACCAAAGCCAAAATAAACAAACTTTAACATGGCCTAACCTTGATAAATGTGATAGCATTGTCTAGTTTAGGTACTAATTTCCAGGAAGCAAGGGGTGATATTAAAAACAAAATATCTCATACATTTTGGAATTTGTATTTAATAATGTTGACACAATATGGCTATTCAATTTCACTTTTAGAAATAGAAAGGTTATGCTTCTTAGACATTCTTAACATTGAGTACAAACATAAGAATCTAAATATGTCAGCAATAATTTTCATATAGTTTAAGCACTACCTTCCTTAAAAATCCATTTCCAATTATCAAGTGACAGATATGACAATTTGCATGCAGAGAGCTTAAAGTGAACAATCTTAAGGTTATAACAAATGTGATTATTGAACTCTCTCTCTCTCTGTCAGAGAGACAAACCAATTTAAAAAATTAAGAGAGGGACCCTAATTCTTTTTGTTATATGCTTTAAGGATCAGTCCAAGGCAACTTTTATTTATCTATTAAAGAAAACAACTTATCAGATTGTATCATCTATACAATACTACTGAATAATAACATACTTTAAAATAAAAATCCATACTTTGATCATTATAAAAACAATATAGGATACTGGACAGATTCAAGTTTCAAGACTTGGCAGTGTGTTTTGTAGCTACTTGACTTGACAAGTGTTACTTGTCCTATTGTATTTCCCCATCTGATTGTTTTGAAAATGAACCAAAATAATGTACAGAGAGGAACACTCATCTTTTCTTCATTGTTCCTATTGTTGCTACTGTTTCTGGGGCAACAATTTTGTTTTTGTATTGATTAACAAAAAGAATACATTTTGTTCTCAGAATTGTGCAATCAAATGTAGAAATAATAAAGAAGTCAAGAGGTTTAGCTTGTAAAATTTCTATTTTCTCCTTACAGTTCTCCCTCCTAGAAATACTATTTCACATACTTTATGCTGGGTGTTTTGGCTTTTTAGGCTATTCATCTATGCACTAATGAAGACACTGCCTCTACCTGTGTCTTTATTCCTAGGTGACTGTACAATTTGTTCCCAAGTAGTTTCCTTTTTTATCTAGTATAGATCTAAGTCCAGCCATGAGGTTTGTGCTTGACACAGATCTGCTGCGTATTCCATCTCCAGGAACATGACAGACGATAGAATACCTCCAGTCTACGACTCCTTCAGGACTTCAAGAAAGGCTTCTGCCTTGAAAATTTATTAAATTCCCTTTCTAAACAATTAAAAAATGCAAGAGCAAAAGAGCAAAGATCAAAGGTGATTATATTGAATCAATCATAGGATTTGAAAAAAAGGAAATTTTCTTTAAAAAATAACTTTTCTTTTAAAAAACAGCTTTTCCAATTTATTAAATTTCTGTTTCAAATTTCAAAAGAACAAGTTGATAATTGTAATAAGTTAAAAATATAGAAATATATACTTTTAAAGTATTAATAGGATCTCCGAATCTCTTACCCCAAAGTAATCCATGTTTATATTTTGTTCTGTAATGTTTTCTACACATAATATGGTACATATTTAATATCAGAGTTTATGGTTAAAAGATGATCTTTTCCAGATCATTTGTCAATTTTTTTATAGTTATTAGCAGTTGCAGAATTGTTATTTTCAGAATACTATTTGTGATAGTATAAATATTTCTTTAAAGGTGATAATTTTTGAAGAAAGATGGTAAGGGGTTTAAAGAAGGTAGGGTCAATGAATCCCCTAGGAGTTAAATAAAATTGATATCACCCTGATGATCATGAAAACTCTTTAGCAAGCTATCACCTAATGTAAAGTTATAATATGTAGGCTTATTAAGCATACGTGCTATAAAACAAATGTTCTGTGACAACAAGTTTTAAAAGGAAGTTGTCAAAATTTTTTGAAATAGGATTTTTTCAGGTCTTTAAAACCATAAATGGAAAGTGAACCCACATTAAAGGTCCATCGGGTAAAGTGGCAGTCAATAACATTAAGCCCAGACTTATTACAACTACCATTCCAAAAGATAGTTTCTTAACTATCAGACCAGAATGTCTTTAAAATTTCAATTTGTCTTTAAACAAGGAACTGCTCCAATTCACACCACATCATGTATTTTTAAAGAGCTTGCCTACTTCATCTTTACCATGGAACATAAACTGTGGTCATCTTCAGACAACTCTGTGCTTGTTTGGTATGGATGTCACTTAGATGTGATCATGAAAGGTTCTAATTCTTAAGCCAAATTTTTAATTCCTTTACTGTGAGATGAAATCAGCTGTTTAGTTTGATTTCCATCTTTTGTCTCAAAACCACTGTTACTAAATTTGTTTTCTTTTTTATTTACAAAATATTTTATTTTTTTCTCTATTTACTCATACTTTTATTTTATTTTATTTGAAAAATAGTTTATTTTTTCTGTATTTACTCATCATACTTTTATTATAATTCTATCCATTTTTTGGCTCTTGGATAATTAAATTTTATAAAATTATCTTCTTAGCTATAATACTTTATGTGATGGATTTGCAAACTCCAAAACATTTTAAATTGCTGAATATCAATGATTATGAAAATTGATTTGCAAACTCTAAAAGAAATGGCATTTCATGATTCTAAGGTTATGCCTCCTAAATGAAGATTAGGAATTACATTTATTTGTCCTTCCATATTAAAAAAAAATAGATGTACTTATTTAAAAATAATCATGAAGCACAAGAAAATACAACTTGAAAATAGCTACAAGGTTCCCATTGCTTTGACATGACTCCTGAAATCCTTGCTTTTAGAGTCATATTAATGGCATAAAGAGTCAATTTCTCTAGTCAAATAATAAAATGCATATGTTTCTTAGGAAAGGTGACATATAGACATACTAGCCAAGAGTAAGTAGCATATGGTATCAAAATTATTTATTTGATAATCTAGATATTAAAAGGTAGGTGAATCATAGAACTGAAAGACATTAAACAGATAAGCTTACAGTGCGGCTTTGGGGACTATGGTAGGCTGCCAAAAGGATAATACAATGGCTCCCAAGGGATATTCACACTCTAATCATTGAGCCTGTGAATCTTATATGGCAAAATGGACTTTGCTGATGTGATTAAGTTAAGTATCTTGAATGGGGACACTATTCTGGATCATCTAGGTGTCTCTTAAATGCAACTACAAACCCCCTTAATAGGGAAGCAGAGGGCAATTTATCACAGAAGGCAATGCAAAGGATAAAGCAAGAGGCTGTGCTGCTGTCTTTGAAGATGGAAAAAGAGACCCATGTAGTCAAGGAATGCAATTCTAGAGGCTGGAACAGGCAGGAAAAATGATTCTCCCTTGGAGTCTTTGGATGAGCATGAGACTGCCGACATAGTGATTTTGACCCAGTGAAAGTGATTTCACACTTTTGATCTCTAGAACTGTAGAAGGAGAATGTGCATAGTTTTAAGCCTTAAACTTCTTTACTGCTTCAAAATCATTGTTATTAAAATTACTTGTTTTCTTTCTTTTTTTTTTTAACATGGGCAGGCACCGGGAATCGAACCCGGGTGCTCTGGCATGGCAGGCAAGCATTCTTGCCTGCTGAGCCACCGTGGCCACCGTGGCCCGCCCTACTTATTTTCTTTTTTAATTACAATTTTTTTTGTAAATGTACCAAGTTTGTGGTAATTTGGCACAGCACCCGTGGGTAATGAATTTAGAGACTTGTACATCTTTATTGCTTTGCTTATTATTTGTTTGTCTTTTAAATTGTGATTTGAATGAAGACCTCATGATTTGAAATTCGCACTCTTCCCCTCTACCATGAATGGCTCTTAGATGGTGTTCAGCAATAGTCACAATATTGTTGGCAGTGATTATAGTAAAATTAATATAAATGGCAAACTGGAGGTAAAATCACTGTACTGAGGATATGATTTATGGAAGCCAGCCTCATGAATCAGGCATTCAATTTTCTGAAAATTCTGAAAGTGCTCACATAATTTCAAATTTCATAATATAAATTTAATCCGAGCAAAATATGTTCCTTTATTGTAACAGCTAATACCTGTTAAGACGTGCAAGTGAATGAGAGGGCAGGGCTCTCTCAGGCAGGCATGCATATCAAAGAAGCTGTTCACACAGTTTTTACTCATAGTTGCCATCTTTCTTCTCCCCTGTCCTAAATATGACTTTGACTTTCCCTCCAGTTTCATTGATCAAGCAGAAGATACAGATTAATGGATTTCCTTTTAGTATAGAGTACTACTAATTAATACAGCTCGAATAATAGAATCTTCTCATTCTCTGTCCCCCCTCTCCCATCTTGCTATGGAATTACATTGAGTTCTCTGTGGACTAGAAGAAAAAGCCCAAATTTAAGTTTGATCGACTTTCAAACCTTATTTCTGCCTGTTATGAATGATTTGAGCATGCCTTAATTAACCTAAACTGAGTGTTATGGTTGGGTTCATGTGTCAACTTGGTCAGGTGGTGGTGCCCAGTTGTCTGGTCAAACAAGCACTGGTGTAACCATTACTGCTAGAGCTTTTTGTGGCTGGTCAACAAAATCCGGTTTATTAAATAATTAGCGTGTTGATTGCATCATGGCTCATTACATCTGCAGTCAGCCAAGGGAATTGTCTTCTGCAATAGTGACATTTAATCTAATCAGGCAAAGGCTTTAAGGGAGAAGTCAAGCGAAAGTTGCTCTCTCCAGTTTACCAGCCTCCCCTGGGGGATTCACTGAATAACTTCACTGGAGCTGAAAGCCCACAGCCTACTCTATGGGATTTGGACCTGTGCATCCCTACCCTTGTGTGAGACACTTTCATACAATCTCTTTTTTACAAATATCTCCTGTTAGTTCCATTTCCATAGAGAATCTTAATGCACTGAGACTCAAATTTCTCATCAGTGAAGGGGACCTAATAATCACAAATATGTTCTGAAACCCAAAGCACACATAAAATCTCCTGGCATAGTTTTAATCAATAATGTATACACAATAGTCCTAATACATAATGGATGCACCATATATCTTAATGAATTCCTCTCTTCAAATTTGGGACAGAATCATCATACTGGCCACAAACAAAATATGGTAGGAAGGACAGAACATTTTAACTTTTGTCATTTATAAGTAGATCCAGGTGCTATCATTGTCAAAGACAGGCATTCGAGTGCAAGTGAGAAAAGTGACATAACTGTTACAGGACAAAATGTGCACTTCCACCCCAGTTATCACATTGGATAATCCTGTACATTCGCCAATGCATTTCCAAACTCAAGCCTTAAGTGGTAAGGTCTATGGGACCTAAACAGCAGAAGTTTTAGAATGATGATATTAATCAGCCAAGGCTGTGGTTAAGTGTGCCATTTGGTTCTTCTGTGCAACTGGAAACCCAGCTACTAGGTGGTGCAGAAGAATATTCACAATCTTCCCCATATAATAAATGACATTTTTTTTTTGCATGAGCAGGCACCGGGAAATGAATAAATGACAACCTTTGAAAGCTATCTCATTTTCTTCTAAAACAGAACAGAATATTTAGAAATAATTAACTCAATAAAATACTTTGAATGGTTAATAGGCTGCCTATTTATCCACCAATGCTAGTGGTAAGATGGAAAATGTGATAGGCTTCATGTTCATGATTGATGTTAAAATAAAAGATTATGAGAATAGTTTTGGATTTTTAGCAAGTCTTTCTAATACATATCCAGTGGTTTCTGTTAGACTCAATTCCCAGAGTTCCGTTTAGCAGTTTTTTTTTTTGTTATTGGTTGTTTCTTTGTTATATAAACTGGATATATTAAAAACAAAGTTGCTCTTTGTATCTGAAGTTTAAAAGTCTCCTCTCATAAGGTAAAGTTTATTAACCACAAGTTTATTGATTGAGATTACATTTTTTGTTAGTTAATTTTCTAGTTATTAGTTATAAAAGGATTTTGTATAGTTTTTCTAGTGCATTGTAATTCTAAGACAAAACTAGTTTCCTCTACTTTTGGTTAAGGGTATAATTTTGTTCAAACTGCAGCTTCATTTTTCCCAAAGCTTTGTAATACTATAGCATTTTCAGATAATATAAGTGTTTTCTTTTCTTTTACATTGATCTCTCTCTAAAATAATGTTATTTTTTAGAATGCTAGACACCATGCCTCCCACTTTGGTCCTATATTCTTTGTTTGATAATGGTTGGCAATTGGAAATAATTTTTTTAAAACATTTTAAACTATCATCTCTTATTATTATTGCTTTTACTTTCTATTTCCAGCAAAAGGAAGCTGAAACCTTCAGAAACCTAGTAATATTCCAGCAGAAAATTATTTTTA
>PVIY010062203.1:0-10949 GCA_004026745.1 Myrmecophaga tridactyla | reverse complement strand
CACATTATTACTAATAATTTAAACATAAGCATACAAGTTTTCACACTTTGTTTCCACTACTAAAATAAGTAATCACAATGGAAAATGTTTCAAAGATACTGACTGGACTGATATAAAATTGATATGGGATGGGGAATAGAGAGAGATCAAAATTTCAAGTCCATGGCTTCTTGTAAAGCATACCATAATGTTTGTATTTAAGCAAAGAAAAAGACCCTCTAATTGTTCTAGGTAATTCATTATTTGTTTAAACACTGCTAATAATGCTACCATGTAACTAAAATTGTTCATATTGAAGTTCATTATTTTGAGCTTCAACCTGCTAGGTTCTTTAAGTCAGAAGACTATGGTGGAGAGGGATAGAAAGCCTAGTACAGGTGGTAAGTAGTTTGGTAATCACTAGAAAATTGCCTTAACTCTGTTATTTAACCTTTGTGCTTCAGGGTTCCTTTCTCTCCTCTGCAACACAGGGCGGTCTGATGAACGATTTTAATGAATATATTTCATCTCTAGGTCCTACACTATTTCAAAAACTCAGAAAATTTTTAATTAGCTCAAAAACATGCAAACAAATTGTTAATGACTTTATAAAAACACATACTATATTAGATACTGATGTAAAATAACAATACTTTAACACATATTCAACTTAATATGCGCAAGGGCTGATCTAAGTGCTTTATAGATACAAAAACATTAATCCTCACAAAAGCAATATGAAAAATGTTATCTTAACATTTGAACCCCTATTACAGATGAGAAAAGTAAGGCACAGAGAGGTTAAGAAAATTGCCAAGCTTTTAAGTGGCAGAACCAAGAACTAAAACCAGTTAGTTTCTGCCCAGAATTCTATACACTTTGTCATTTAAGGGCCTATTCATGCAACTGTACTACTCTGTGTATGTCTGTATTAATCCTTCAAATAACCTTTTTAAGAATACATTATCCACATTTTACATACCAGGAAACAGGTAGCCACAGTTATAGCTGGGATTCAATTCAGGAAAGTTTCCTATTTTAACATTATAAATGATGATGCTCTAAAAGTTCATTCATAAGTGACATAGTCTTACAGAAAACTGTCATAAAAGGCAGAAAGGTTCTCAAGTTAGCTCATGAAATAACTTATATATATGTAGTTGGTACAGTGGTTAAGAGTGTCCTGTTTGAATCTCAGTTTTGGCACTTATTAACTGTGTAATAAGGGGTAAGTTACTTAATAGTTTTCTACTTCAATTTCCTTTTCTGTTACATATGATAACAGCATCTATCTCATAGGATTATTATGAGAATTAAATGAGTTGTGCGTAAAGGGTTAAAAAAGGGCATGGAGCAAAGTAAATATTCGTTCACCAGTAGTAGAAGTGTACCTCTGCTGACTATATAAATGAACTGCACATTATAATAATGACTTAATAGTTAATTGTTTCAATTCTGGTGTTTGGTGTTTTTTTTTTATTTTATTACACAATTGATACAAAATTCTTGTAAGAAATTTGAATTACACAGAAATTGGTAAGTTTATAGTAAGCACGTTTTTAAAGAGAGCTAGAATGCAGTCCTAATTTTAGGCCTTCAATTGAGCAGAGTTTAGAATTGTGTTGTTTATAAAATAGTTGATGATGTTTAGCCAAGGATGAGAAGGAGAAATGACTATCTAAACAATTAGACATTTGTCTATGAAAGAAGTTGTCCACTTACTATTTCCCCACAGGGGACAGAATTAGAAAGGCAAAAAATTTTATCAGAGAAATTCTTTACAATCTGAGCTATCTAACAACAAAATATTCTACTTTAAAATGTAATAAAATCTCTTGCCTCTGGATGCATTTACACAGAAGCTAAATGATAACCTGGTAGAGATGCTATGTAAGAAATTGCTGTAGGTTATCCTAAGATATTAGAATACCTCCATGGTTCTAACGGCCTATGAATTTATAGCTGTATTATAATATCTAAAGCCGTTTTATGGAAAAAATATGTTCTTAATTTTAATAAAGACTATAGAAATACAAGATCTAACACACTGATTAAGAACATAGGCTCTGAAGTCAGAATGCCGAGCTAAAATCCTATCTGTTGCTTTACCGCTATGGACTTTATTACATATGTACTTACATCTCTATGCTGAAGTATCCTCAACTACAAATTGGAGGTTATTGTTAAGATAAACCTACACAGTGTTTAGGCCAATGTTTGGCATATAATAATGGCTCAATAAATGTTGGCTATGATGGTCATCATAATTGTTGTCATTATGATTTGGGAAAAAGCTTCACCAATTCCTTCAGACTTTCAGGAGCTGATGAGAAACTTTTAGAATTCCAGTTTTTATGACAAAGGAATGAGAACTTTTCTGAAGATAGTGGAATGGATGGGTCCTTTAAAGGCACAAATGTGTTCATATGTTTAAAAGAAATTAAAAGTCTCCCACTGCAAATGTAAGGAATGTAAGTGAACATATAAGTATATATTAAATGTCATGGTTCAGCTAAGAAGCCAGTATTTCACAGAAACTAACAAAGGTTTGTAATATAACTCCATTTTATAAATTAAAAATCTGAAACTCAGAGAGGCTAAGTAAAGTACAAAGGTCACAGGAGAGTGAATTTTAACCTTAGATATGTCTTGTTTTATAAAAGCAATTTTTTTTCATTTAGGAAATAAACACTTTACTGTGTTCCTTGGATTTTCAATATTTTTTCCTTTAACCTACTTTCTAATCACTACTCATAATTTTTCCATTTTTCTTTCTTATAAGTCATGGTAAGTTACAACACCATAAAACATATAACAGGGTACATGTTAAACATTTTTCTTCACTGTAAAGCATATTTTAAATTAGGAGTAAGCAATATTCCCAATTAATGTTCTATTCATTCTAAAAGGCAATTAAAAAAATAAAACTCTGTAAGATGAAAATCAGGTCTTACTCTAAAGAACCATTTTTCAATTATAAGAAAAAATGTTGAACTTATTCCTAAGTAAATATTTCGCCATTTAAGTAAGCTATGCCCCCAAATTAAATCTGGTGACAAATCCCAATTTGTAGTTAGCAAAACAGTATTTGGACATTACAAGAAATTGTGCATACTTCTAACCTTCTAAACATAACTATACAATTTGAAATGTATGCTATACAAAGCACCAGAGAGATAAGCCTACAAATCCATATCTCTATATACATTTAATGATGGGAAATGAACAAAATCAAGTCATTCCTCCACAGAAATATTTTTAATAGCTCCACCTGCCAAATAAAGTCCCAACATCATACTTAGGGACTAAAGGTCTTTTGCTATCTAGTTCTAAGCTAAACTTTCCACTACTAATTTTCTGTCAAATTTGATGTTCAGTTCAAACATCTACATCTTGCTATTTCTGGAAAATGCAATGCATTTGTCTCTTTTTGTACTATTGTTAACTCAGCTTAAGCATTACTTCCTTCAGGAAACCTACTCTAATATTCTGTTACCAGACAAAGGTGATGGATTTACTTACCTAATGCACTCAATGACCAATTCACAAGACACTGGGGTTTTAGGAGAGAAAACGTTTATTGCAAGGCATGAAACAGGAAAGCAGATGGCCTACCACCAGGCCCCAAATCTGTCTCCCCCCAGTAATTCTGATAGTTTTATAGAATCAAAAGATGGGCAGGTTTTAGGATAATATAATTAGTGGTGATCTAATTATTGAGCATGCCCTGACTGATGACATGCTTAGCCCCAGGCATATGTAAGAAAATGGTGGCTTTAATATGATGATGGGTGTGATTTTTAGTATTATAATGAGGTACAGGTGATTTATAAGTTAAAGTCTAAGCTACTGTGCTTGTCAGGTGGACCCATTTTGGTTACATCCCACTTCAGTTATCAAGACCTCTGTGGAACAGGGGTGGGTTAGTTCTGGGCTGATCCAAGGCCCTTCATTAATAAATATTAGGGGTTGTTTAAGTAATCACGAGATTTCAAAGTTTAAAAAACTGGATAAAATGGATACAAGTGAGTGTCAGTCACAAGGGTTTTACAATCATAAAGGCACAAGATAAAGACTATCCAAAATCATTATCAGATTATCAAGGCAGTTGGATTACAGATCAAAGATTTCAGGTATTTCCCTCTCTCTACTCTAAAACACCAACAAGCAAAAAAAGGAGTATCTATATAATGATTCAGCAACTATTATCATCCCTTAGATCCTAACTTCTTGGTTACAGTTCCCCAGTCTGGTAAGGATGTCTTCTTCAAAGTATATTTGCTTTCCTCCAGTGAAATATGTATTCCACAAATTATAATATCTGTTTTATCTTTGAGATTACAAGCATCTTGAGTGCAGGGATTTGTTCTTACTTAATGGATGAATATAATACCAGATTAGAGACAGATGAAAAGAGACTTAGTAGTGAAAAAATGTGGATATGGAAAATGAGAGGATGAGAAACAGAGGGCAGAAAGAAAAGTTAAGACACACTGAAGTTTCAGAAGAAAAAGAGGAAAAACTGATTCATAGACAATTTGGGAAAATATTATGACTGCAAAGTTTTCAGAACAGATGTTTTAAATTTTAGATTATCTTTCAACTCCAAACATAAATATAGAGGAAAAAACAATCTCCATCTAGAAACATCATGGTAAAGCCTCAGAAAATAAAAAACAAGGCAAAATTCTTCAGAGCACACAGCCAGAAAAAGCGTACCTTCAAAAGGTGCCGTTCAAAATCATATGCTAGATTAAAAGACTTTATTTACCACCACAACAATGAAAGATGGAAGACAATGAAATAGTAGTTTTTTTTATATTAAAGACTACAGCTATGAACCTTAGAATATATACCCATTGAAAATATCTTTTGAGAATGAGGAAAAAAAACATTATCAGACAAAAATGGAAATAATTTGTTACAAGTATAAACTGATAAAAAAGAAATGCTAGAGGATGTACTTTAAGTGAAGTGATAGAAGTTAGTAGGTCAAAAAATAAAAAATAAAGGAATGAACAACACAGAAATTGACTAATATACTAGTATCTTGAACCAATGAATTCATTATGTTTGTGCTGCGCCAGCATCCATTTTTGCCAGGCCTAATGTCCTTTGTTCTATCTTGTTTCATGCATTATTGCTTCTGGCTCCCTGTGTTGAGCCCAAATTTAAAATCCTACTTAAATCAACTCAACAGTTAGTGACTTTAAATAACCCCTATACAGTACAATTAAAAAGTCATGTAAGTTGTCTATATTTTAGAACCTCACCTACTCTTTGAGACCAAAGGAAGAAAAGTTATTTTGTCTGGAACCTAAATTTTCTGCAGCACATAATCTACCTCAACCTGTCTGGATAGCTCATTTAAACAACTGAAACACAAGGAGCCCAGAATAAGAATGAGGGCCTTTAATATTGTATAGTTTAATGTAATGCCTGGATACATCCTAGAGTATATTAAGCAGATAATCAAAAAGTTCTGGCAAAGTCCCTTGAAAGATAGGAGAAAAATATGGAACTGTTAAACTTTACTATCAGGGAAACCCCTGATGATATTGTGTCAAACATTAGGGACACCAAAATCAATAGGCCAAGCCCTTGATCTTGAGGCTTGCTCTTGTGAACCTTATGTATGTAACAGAGAAGCTTAGCTTACCTATAGGTATGCTTAAGAGTTACTTCTGGAGGACCTTTTTTGTTGCTCAGATATGGCCTCACCTTCTAAGCCCAACTCTGAAAGTGAAATCATTGCCCTCTCCCCTACATGTGACATGGTATCCAGGGATGAAAGTCTTCCTGGTGGCATAGGAGATGACTCCCAGGGATGAGTCTGGCCCTGGCACCATGGGATCTACAATTCCACCCTGACCAAAAGTGGGAAAAGAAGCGTAACTAATAAAATATCAGTGACTGAGAGACTTCAAATAGAGTCGAGAGGCTACTCTGGAGGTCCCTCTTACACAAGCTTCAGTTAGACACTGCTACCTATCGGAACTTGTCAAACCACAACCACAATCCTAAAGAACACCTAGGGCAATATATAAGATACTACAAAGGTTCCATGTACTAGGGTAACTTTCCAGAAACCTACAATCTCCAGATGGGTCCCTGGACCAGATAAGTCCTAAAACCTAAAATAGGGGCCAACCTCTCCAGAACATCAGCTAGTTCAATCTCCCTATTCCATACTATTGACAGTTCCTTCCAACATGAAAAAGTTACAATGGGCATAGCCCAAATACCTCTAAAGAGTGGGAGAAAGACCAAAGGCGGTGATGATACTGTTATACGCCTATGATGTATACACCTATACTACTATGACGGTAGTGTTTAACAAACAAGTATGATTACTGAATCATTATATTGATATTTCTTTTAGTCTCTAGTATCCTAGAATAGTTAACAAGAAAAAACCTAAAATTGTGTAACTGTAACCCCTATCAAACTCTGAAACCTGTGTTACAACTAACTGTTGCATTGTGCTTTGAAATTTACTGCTTGTTTGTGTATATGTAATTTTTCACAAAAAAGAAAAAAAAAGTGATGATAAAAAATATGTTCCTTCTAACCTTCAATATCCTGGAGCAGCTAGAAGGGAAAATCTGAGATGATGGTATGGTAGCCCATGACAAACTCCTAGATCTGTCCTGTAACTACTTGTTTAAGAGTGCTTTGAAAACTATTGCTTTTTTCTTTCTCTGCTTTGTATATATGTTATATGATAAAAAAAAGTTAAAAAAAAAAAAGTCATGTATGTAACTTAGTCAAAGGAATGTTTCCCCACTAAGTGTAGTTCTGATAATGACAGGAGAAAGTGAAATGTCCCCAAGACTCTTTTTACCTGTATTTAAAATAAAAGCCTAATTCTCTATATGAATTATTCTTCTGTATCATAATAACATTTCAAGGTATGGAATATCATCAATTTATAAAATTAAGGAGGTTTAACAAGCAAAGTGGCCAGGGCCAGTGAAACCTCAATGTGTGAGAAATATAAAAACACAAATTGCTAAGTGTTGGAGCAGAATCTGACCTAGATCCACCTGGTCGCAAAGCCATTTACATACTGTTTAACAAGCTTTAGAATCCCCACTGCTTTCCCTGTTTTAGTGGTAATCTGGTATGCTCCAATACATAGAAAATTCTTTAAAAAAAAAAAATAGTCATGTAAAGCTTTAAAAAACCAGGATAAAAGAACAACATATAAATTAGGATATGGGTAAATGGAAGCATTCTAAGGCATCTGAATTGGCTGGAAAAAGGGTAAAAATAATGACGAGCATTGATAGCGTTAAGTATGTATGATATACTAAGTGAACCAACAAGAAAACGGAAACAGTACATAAGTTCCAAAATGCTTGACTAGTGCCTTTTTTTTTTTTTTTTTTGGCATGCGCAGGCACCAGGAATAGAACCCGGGTCTCCAGCATGGCAGGTGAGAACTCTGCCTGCTGAGCCACTGTGGCCTACTTGGTTGACTAGCATTTAAAAGAACATTCTAAAACATGGTGAGAAAAAAACCAAAAATATAAAAAGCACAAAATAAGATATTAAATATAAACTTATACATATCAGTATTTATTTAAATATAATGAACTAAATGATCCAGGTAAAAGACAAAGATCATTAGTCTAGGTAAAAATGAATAAATAAAATAAAATCCAACTATATGCCATTTATAAAAGATATATCTAAAACGTAAGAATATAGAAAATTTGAAAGTAAAAGGATTTTAAAAAGATATTCTATGCAATCACTAGCCCCTGCCTCCGAACTATGATAACGGGAAAAAGATACTTTGAGGCATGAAGATTATTAGAGATAAAAGACTCAAAATGAGAAAATGCCCAATTTGTTAGCTATCTCAATTCCAAATTTATAGGTGCCCAACAACAGTCCCCAAATAGCCAAAAAATATATAAAGTATCAATTCACAGAATTAAAAGAAACTTAGCAAATCTACATTTTACACAAATTCTATTAGTAATTAATAGAACAAGCAGACAAAAACCTAGTTATGATACAGATGATTGTAACACAAAATAAATGCTTAACCCATAAACATACAAAGTATATTGTACCCAAAAAGTGGAAAATATGCTTTCTTTCCAGGCACATGCAGAACATTTTTTAAACTTTATATATGGCCATTAAGCAAGTCTCAGAAAATGTCAAAGAACCATAATATAATTAGGCTAGAAATCAATAACCAAAAGTGCTATAAAATTTCCATATGTTTAATAATGAAGAAACACACTTTTAAATAACCTTTTGCTCAAATAATTCATAATGGAAATCAGAAAATATTTTGAATTGAATAACCAGAATATATCAAAACTTGTATGATATAGTTAAAACAAGATTTTATGTGACATTCATAAACCTTAAATACATATATTAGAAAAGAAAATGGTAAATTTAAAGCACTAAATAACTGCCTAGGAAAATACAACAAAATAAAATGCAAAGAGAATGTGAAGAAGGAAATAAAAAGATAGTAACAAAATAGAAACAAACACATACAAAAAAAAAGCTAAATTTATTTTTGGAAACCTTGGAAATATGGTTTAAAAAAATGAGAACATACCAATATCAAATAGGGAAGTTACTACAGATAAATGCTGATTTAAATGGATAATACACTGATACTATAAACTATATCAATAAATTTGGAAATTATACAAATGGAGACCAAACTAAGATACCATAACTCAAAACTGAGTGGTTCATCAATATTAGGGGTCATGTGCGGTGCAATGGTGGCTCAGTGGCAGAATTCTCACCTGCCATGCCAGAGACCAGGGTTCAATTCCTAGAGCCTGCACATGCCAAAAAAACAAAAAATAAAAATAAAAAAATACTAGGGATAAACAGTAGTTGGGGAGGGAATAAGGGACATAGGATATTTTGGGTTTTCTTTTATATTTTTATTTTATATTATTACTGAAGTAATGAAAATAGTCTAAAATTAATTGTGGTGATTATAAAACTACATGATGATACTGGGAATCAATGATGGTATACTTTGGATGAATTGTAAGGTATGTGAATATATCTCAATAAAATTACATTAAAAACAAAAAACTTAGTAGTAAGTAAAATGACATAGGTATGCCTAAGACACAATAGTACAAACAAGGGGGTAATATGTTGTATCTACAGTCAGAAAGAATTTATTTTACTTGATGTGCTAACATTTGAAATGGTTCTGGATGAATGAGTAAATGGCTTCTACTTCTAGTCATAATAGGGTAGTTAATGTCAGAATTACCCTCGCACCATTAAACACTAGACAATACATCTGAAACAACTATTTTCATAAATTAGACAATGAATAGCAGAGGACTGAAAGCTCGGCGATAAGTAATTGAGGAGACCACCCTCTGTATTCTCTCTGAAGTAATTTCTTAAATCACAACACAGGGAATGAAGCCCAAGCATAAAATCAGTGAGTGTGAGAAATAAAAATTGGAGATTAAAGCCGTGAAGGCAGCTGGAATTGGAGAAGCTGTAGAAACAGAAAAAAAATGTTAATCAATGCAATAATTTAAAAGTTTTTTATTTAAAAAGATTAATGACAAGTGAAATTAATTAAAATATTAGGAAAGATTTAAAAAATATATATATAGAGATAGATAAGTAAAATATATGATAATGGTAGCATAAAAGTACTGTATTTTGCTTTACTGGACATAAATAAAATTACTCTTTTTTAAGATTTTTACATTGTTTGTGAAATGGGTAGTGTATTATTTACTACACTAATATTAGTATTATTTAAGCTAATCAACAAAAAGTAAAAGATACGTAATCATTAGCTCAAAAACCAAAAAAAAAAAAAAAAAAAAAAAAAAAAAAAAAAAAAAAAAAAAAAAAAAAAAAAAAAAAAAAAAAAAAAAAAAAAAAAAAAAAGAAACAAAGGTATAGCTGAAGTTGAAACTACAGAGCTTTTAGAAGAAAATATAAGATAATACCACTATGATTTTTTTTAGAAATATTTTTATTGAGAAATATCCACACACATACAGTCCAACCATGTTATACAACCAATGGTTCACAGTATCATCACATAGTTGTGTATTCTTCACCGACCTCTACGATTTTAAGGTACACAGATTTCTTAAATGTGATACAAAAGCTACTATACATAAAAATGTTAAAAATTGCTATATTGGATTCAATCAAAAATGAGAAACTTCTGGCTTTTAAAAAAGATTATTAAGAAAGTAAAAAGTCAAAGACTGGGAGAAAATATTCCAAATACATCTATCTGACAAAGGATTTATATTCAGGATATAAACAGAACTTCTACAAAACAATCAGGACAAACAATACAAAAAGAAAATGGGCTAAGGATGTAACAGCTCAAAAAACACATAATTTAGCCTACGAAAAAATGCCTAACATCATAGGAAGATGCAAATTAAAACCATAATGAAATATCACTATAAAACCAGAATGGTGAACATTAACTTCCTAAAACTGACAATACCAAATGTTGGCAAGCAGGTAAACTGCTTCCACCGTTGGTGGAAGTATAAAAATGGTACAACCACTCTGGCAACTGACTGGCAGTTTCTAAAAACGTTAGAAACTACTCTGACTTAGAAATTCCAGTCCTAGGGATACACTCAAGAGTAATGAACGCATATGTCACCATATGAAAGACTTCTACAGAAATGTTCACAGCTAAATTAGTCGTAACAGCTCCAAATTGGAAACAATCCAGTGTGCGGCAACAACAGAATGAATAAACTGTGGTATATTCAAACAATGGAAAGAAACATTACTCAGCAATACAAAATAATCCACTAAACTGATAAACACATGATTAATCGCAAAACACGAGTTAAGTTAAAGAAGTCAGATGTAAAAGAGTACGCACTCTATGATACCATTTGTATGAACTAAAAATTGGGCCAAACTAATCTACAACGAGAGAAATCAAATCAGAATACTTATGATTG
>PVIY010062202.1:0-10949 GCA_004026745.1 Myrmecophaga tridactyla | reverse complement strand
CTCTCCCCCTTTTCTAGCAGCATATTGCTTTTGCCATCTATATTTCATTTTCCAGCTGTTGGAAATGTCAGGTTCAAAGCAACGTATTCTTACACTGTGTAAAAAGCAACAATATTAAGTATGATAGTAAAAGACAACTAAGGCAATGAAATAAGGTGATGGGGAGTGGAGAGAACAGTGGGGACCTGGAGAGCCTGTCTACAGGCTGGGCTACAGTCGACCTGCGGTGGGAAGGACGGCACAATGGGAACCCAGCTCAGATTTTTTGCTAGGAAACTGGAGGTCTGGGTTTTTATAATGTGAAACCTTCCAGTTTTAAACCATATTTTGTTTAAACTCAAAACACATTTAAGAATTGGACACAGTCTTTGGATATCCGTTTTGGAACTTCAGGCCTTTGGGGATCAGGGAGGGCTTCCTGGAGGAGAGGATTCCTTCCCGGAATTGGAAACAGTCCTCTCTGGCTACAGCAGGATTTAAGGTGGAGCAGGGAAGTGAGATGAGACCGGAGAGAAAAGCGGCAGGCAGATTCTGCAGGGCTTCCTGGGCCGGGTGGAGGAATTGAGGTTCTGCCCGAAGGAGAAATGGAGCAGGAAGGGTTTTGAGCAAGGGAGTGACAGGGTCAGAGTTACTACCTGCCAGACACAACGGGCCGCCCTTCTGGGACCCTGATCTAATTGGTCTCCATTTCCCAGACACTCAGAAGCAGAGGCCTGGGGCTCTGGGGGCTCTGGGGGCTCTGGGGCTGGGCCCTGCACTGCTTGGTCCCGTCTCAGGGGACCTGACCCATGACCTCTTATGTCCCCATCAGATCTACAGAAGCTCCTGGAGATGGTTCGGGAAGATGCCCACAGGACGATCATGATGGAAAACGGGATACAAGGAAACATGCCCAGGTATGTTCTCTTGACTCCTGGGGTGCATAAAGACTCTCAGAATAATAGGGATAGCGTTACCAACAGCAGTTACCAATCATGGAACATTTTCTCTCGGCCAAACGCTGAACTACATACCCTGCCCAGCGTACCACCTCCCCGAGGCCTTACAACAACCCTACGGTAGGTAGATACTCTTATCTTTATTTTACAAATAAAGAAATGAGGCACAGAGAGGCTCAGCTTGTTGTCCCAGGTCGCTCAGCCAGTGGTTGGCAGAGCCACCACCCAAATCCATATCTCTCTACCAAGAACCATTCCGCAACCCGGGTTCCCAGACAACTTATGGGCTATGCATTCATTCTTTTAATGAATATTTGTGCACCAGCTATTCTTGGTGGAAGTGTTATGACAGAAAAGTTCAGTCGCGTGAGAATAAATAATAGGGGTGCCTGATCTTGTCTAGAATGGGGTTGGGATCGGAGAAGTTTCACCCAAGGAAGAGACCTTCATCTGAGGTTTGGGATGCAGCATGAGAATGAGGCTGCCAGTCGGTGTGAGCAGGCAGGGAGGAGTCGGGGCGAGCGCAGCCGGCAGCACTTGGGTGAATATGGTCAGAAGAGACCGTGACACCTTCAGGGAACTGAAATGCATGCAGCAGAAGGGATGGACAGAAACATACTGTGCTCTGGGGGTCCTGGAGGCTTCCCCACGGATTCTGGGCTTTACCCCAAGAGCCGCAGAGAGCCTTTGACGTTTCAAGCTGTGACGGATGTGATGGGTCCATCAAGAGGGCTGTTGGGCTCGGACGTGAGGTGTCCCTCTCCTGGTGGAAAGCCTTGTGCCCGGGACTTCCAATATCCAAAAGCCCCAGAGAGCACGCAGGCTGGAGCCGGAGTTCCCTTCCCAATTGCAGCTCCCTCTGAGCAAGCAAATGACTTGGGGAAAATAAATGAGGCACTGAAGAGCTTCATCATTGCCTTCGGCCTACCGGGACGCCGGCTCTGACTTATTGGTTATTGTTATTACCATAATTACAGTTCACTGAGCACATTCCCATGCGTCATGCCCGCTTCTGCTTGTTAATGATGAATTTGTCTGCTGCTGCCTCAGTGCGCATGAGGGCTCCGGAGGGCAGCATCTTCCTCTGAACCTCAGTTTTCAAGTTGACAGAGTCATTGGCTTTGGAGTCAAATAAACGTGTCAATCTCCATTCCCATCACTTTATATGCTGTGTGACGCTGAGCAAGTTGCTTCACCTCTCTGAGTCTGATTCCACTTCTGTAAGCTGAGGCTCGTGAACAACTTGCCCCAAAGGGTTATGGTGGGAATTAAATGAGATTGTCCTTGTCAAGTACTGTCATTTTTATAGAAATCACCCCTCCTTCGTTCAAGGAGACCGTTTAACATTTAGCAAGATAATGCACTTAGCATACTTGAAAAGTGCCTGACCTGTAGTAAGCGCTCAATAAATGGCAGTGGGTGAAGGTGGCGAGGGCAGGCATGACCTTCATTTCGCATGTGGTGTCCTGTGGAATCTCTGCAGCCCCCGGCCGGCCGGAAGCAGGTAACCTAACCATTACCATACCCATCTCACAGTGGGGGACACCTGCAATGAGGGGCTTGTTTCAAGTCCTCAGAGACAAAACCAGCTGGGAGTTGGTTTCCCCAGGACTCGTCATGTGGCCGCTGCGTTCACTTTAATGGTAAAATAACCAATGGTTACAGTTAAAGTGCGGGCCCCTGTTGCAATTTCCCACTCCCACGCTTCCCTCCGGGAAGACCGTCTCCCTAAACTCCCGCTAAGGCAGCAGATACTGAAAGCTTCCAGGTGGAGCTGCAGTTAGGAAAAGCTACCGGTTGTCTCCTGCCCCCCCCCCATCTTAGAATCAGATTTCCTCTCCTGCGTTAGATACCACGTCTGCTCCCCTCGAGGCCGGCATAGAATTCTGGAGGGAGCCTGTAGGGGCCCCTGGAAGCCAATCCATCCATCCCGCAGCCTCGGGAGCCTGTAGGGGCCCCTGGAAGCCAATCCATCCATCCCGCAGCCTCGAGGCCAGACCAGCCCTTACACTTCTTAAAACCCCTGAGGATCGGAATGAGCTGCGGTCCTGGTTAAAAATATAAAAAAATTGTAGACCTCAGCCTACACCCACCGAATCAGGACCTCCAGAGGAAGCTGTGTCTCTGAGCAAGCCCCTCCAGCGAGCATTATCTCAGGGAGATGTCTGGAAATTCGAGGTTTTTCCACCGTGTGCTCGCCGGGCCACCTGCCGTCAGCAGTGGGAGAAGGGGAAGGGCGGTTAACGCAGAGAGACTCGGGGGCCCCACCCAGGCCTAGAGAATCTGAATCTTTGGGAGTGGGGCCCGGGAATCTGTATTCCTAGCAAACCCTCCCCAGGTGATTCTGATGCCCAATGGGATCTGAGGGTCCCCCACCCCAACCCTGCCCCGGCTCTAGGATGGGAATTCCCCAGCCTCCCACAGGCACCTCCTGTCCTGGGCACAGCCGTGTGCCCCATGCCTTGTTAAGAGGCTCACCTTGCTTTGCAGCCTCCTGACAGCGACCAAATGCAAGAGCAATTCGGCCCTTAAGGAAGTGCAGACCACCCACAAATCAAGGTAGGGAGGGCGGGAGTCTGCAAAAGCTGGGCTGGCAGCGCCCCAGAGATGTGGAAGTGGGAGTGGGGTGGGGGGTGTGCTTTGCCCTTCTTCCTTATGTCCTCTGGCTGGAAACAAGCCCCTTAAAGAGCTGGGGGTTGAATATCCAGAGGTTCCCCTCCCCCCAAAAATTATATACCTTATAATTAAAATCAGGAGTGGAGAGATAGGGTAGAGAGAGAGGGAGAGAAAACATCCAGGCCTACCACCTGCCCTGCTCCCCTTTACTTGGATGGTTTGTAGTGGAGAAGGTAGAGATCTGCTCCCAATTTAGTCGTCCATTTAGAAAATATTCATTGTTTCCTGCCCCCTACTCCCCACCCCCACCCTATGTGCCAGGAACTGTGTTAGGCTTTGGAGATTAAGCAGCAAGTTTCTCTCGTGGGTCTCACAATCTCGGCTAGATTCATAATCTTTTTTTGTGCCATGGACCCCTTTGGCAGTTGGAATCAGCTTATCCACTCCTTCCCCCCCAAAAAAAAAAAATTTTTAAGTGCATATTGTAAAATACAAAGGATTACAAAGAAATCCATAGTAATCCAGATTACTATATTACAACCAAATTTGCATCATGTAACAAGACTTAACAGCAAGTCACTGTAATTTTGGATTAGCATTGAGTATAAATGATTTTTCAAACTATTTCCCACCTCTCTAATGGGATATGGAAATACGTAAATGGATTTCCATTTTGGTTAAAGTTTGCTTAAAATAAAGATGCAGCGTTTTCCCAATCTATTTTCACAGACTCCTTGAATTCTGCCTGTGGACATTAGGTTAAAAGTCACTGGTCTAAAGGGAAAGTCAAATGTTTATGAAAGAATCTCACAGCTAGCCATATGATCATTACTGTGAAAGTGTCCTAAAGGGGAAGGATAGAGGTCTGGGTGAATGTTTAAAACCAGGAATCTAACCTAGACTGAGTTTGATATTTAAGAACCGAAGAACAATCTAGCGTCTGAGGTTGGAAAGGGAGTGACAGTGTCCCACATAGAAGGAATAGCACGTGCAAAGGGCCTATAGCAGGAGGAAGCCTAGAGGCACAGAGAAAAAATCAGTGTGGCCTGAACTCAAGGAGGGCTGAGGGAAGGGGAGGAGAGTGAAACAAGCAAAAGGGTATTTTGTTGATTATTTATGTTTGTTTATCACCAGCTAACACTATTTCTCTCAACCCCCAACCTCCTCCCTAAGTCACTGCCAAAGCTCAAGAGATGAAAGGAATCATCTAAAATATTTCAGGGCCAGCACCCTCCCTAAAAGATTCAGAGGCAGGGGATGAGGGTGGCTGTTCGTTAGAACCCTAAAACATCACTGGACCCAACATCCTCCTTCAGCCACCAGGCCCAAGACCTCTAGATGCCATCCCATGAGCTTCTAGAAGAAGCAGTTAAGACCAGGACCTTTCCTGTGGGAGAGGTCTTGGAAATGGCCAGGCCTGCCCACCTAAAGGAGTCTCAGAAGCCATAGAATAAGAAAAACGTTACCCTCCAGAACTGCATGAAGGGGTCAAATCAGTTTCTCCAAGGATTTGGAAGAAACCAGGGGAATGAGGATGGGAAAGAAGGTACTAGACACTAGAGTCGAAGGTCCAAACCACTCATGGGGGACCTGGAAGAAAACCACAGGGAAAGATGAGCCCGAGCAGGTGAGCTGCACCCACCTTTTGGAACCCTGGCCAGGCAGAGTCACAGGAGGGAGCAGCCACACGATCCAATCAGTCCACACCTAGAGAGGTTACGCGGCAGGATGATTAATGAGCAACATCTGTGTCCCCTGTGAGGCCTCAGTCCCCATGAAGTTTGGGACTAAGTGTGATGCATCTGTCATTGTATGCCCAGCACCTGCCACAGGGTAGGCAACACAGCAGTTGTTTGTTCAAAGAATGAATGAACAAATGAGTGAATGTTGCAGTAACAGACCAGTAACTTAAATTTCAGTTTGAGTCCCATGCCTTCTAGGCTTTTGGTGTCTTAGAATTTTCCTCCTGAGCACTCCAGCCTGTCATGCACAACATAATCCAGGCCCCTGGAATGGCTGATGAAGCTTCTCTCCTTTCCCCATCCCCACCCAAACAGCATTCAATGCATTTGCTCCCCAGGGGGGGAAACAAAGAGAGGAAGGAAGTTATTGCTGTTTCCTGAAGCTCTCCTCACTGCCAGGCACTTGTATCAAGAGCTTTATGTAATTTAATCCATACCCTGATGTGTGAGTGTTGGAATCCCCATTTTACAGATACAGAAACTGAGGATCCTGAGGGGAGGTGCTTGTTGGTGGCCTGTGAGGTGGTGGTGTCAGGGCCGGGCTATCCTGAACCCAGATCCGTCTGCCTCCAAGGCAGAGTAAAAAGAGTGTTCCGGACAGGGGCCCAGCATGGAGAAGAGAAGCCTCATATGAAGAACTGTCCGGGGTCAGAAACACCAAAGACAAGGAAACTAGGAGGATTCAACCATCTCTTTAGCAAATCTGCACTTGGGTCTACATGAAGCTTCATTGGAGGTGGAGTGGAAGGTGAGAGCATTCAAAATGAGCTCATCCTGCAGGTGGAGAGATCAATTTTATGTAAACGAAACAGATCCAGAGAAATATGTACCCCATGCAGTATGCACAGGAAGAGGTTAAAGCTGAACTAGAATATTCCGAGCAGGCAGGACATGCTGTGGACCATGAAACATGGGTAGGGCGTGAATAGATGGAGAAAAACAAGGAGGATGCTGCAGGCTGGGCATATGGTAGGAGCCAAGGCCAAGAGGTGGGGCAAAGCACCTGAGTTGCATGGCTAGTGCCTAGATTGGAGCCACTTCTCTTCATAGCTCTGGAGGAAGCAACCTTTTCATGAGAAGCAGATGCCGTACAACTCGAAAACATCTTTTTGTGTTTCAGTGATAGATCCAGCAGTACAAGCGGGGAGAGCCATATGCAGACAGTACAGAAGAAGTCTAAGGGGTAAGCCAGGTGGGCAAGGGAAGGTGGGGGGGCAAGAGGGTCTCTGTCTTCCTAAGAGTGGGGAGATGACCGCCACCAGCCAGACTTCCTGGAGCTGTAAGCCCTGCTGACAGACAGGGGCCCTCCAAGGCAAGGATGCTCTGCAAGCAACACAGAGGATGGGAATTAATACCTCTCTATGCCAGGCACCACATAAAGCAATCTGCAACCATTATCTTGCTTATTCCTCAAAAACAGCCCTGTGGGGTGAGCCCATGACCCCATTTTGCAGAGGAGCAAACAATAGGATGTCTTGTCCGGGGCCACACAGCTGAACCGTGGTGAAGCTGGAATCAAAACTCAGCTCTCCCAGTTCTAACTTGCATTTTTCATCCCTCATGTCCTTACCATTTGCTGAGTTCAAGCAACCAAACTTGTCAATGTGGGACCATTTAACAAGGGCCGAACCACCAGCCTGATGGTGTTGGGAGGATCTGTCCATCCTCCATCCAGCCGGGTGCTGAGGGAGTCTCCAGGCAAGGCAGAGCACCCGGCTGGGGGCAGGGAGCTGACATGGCAGAGTGCCTTGGGATCCTGGGAGGTTAAAGCAGGATGCAGTCCTCCATCCCCTTCTTCTCTGTGTCTGTAGCCGCCCCACCCGCGACCTCAGCCACTGCAAGTCCGGTGTTTGTAACAGCATGAGGGCCAAGTTTTACAGCGTGGCGCAGGAGGCCGGCTTCTGTCTGCAGGACAAGTTGGAAATCCTCATGAAGTAAGAGCACACACAGCCATTCACTCATAACACATGTATGAGACACCCACTCTGGGCCTACAATGTACCCGGTGTTGGGGATTCATCAGGGAACAAAGTAAGACATGTTCCCTGCCCTCGGGGAACTTAAGGTCTCCTAGAAAAGATGGGCAGAAGCCAAAATAACCACACCCAGTAAATATCTAGAGAAAACTTATAATCATCACCATGCAGGTAGAGAACAGGGTGCAAGGAGAGGGCAACCATGGGGACCTGATTTAGGTTGAGTAATCCAGGAAGGCTTTTCTGAGGCGGTGACTTTAGACTGAGCCCTGAAGGATGGGAAGGAACCGGCTATGTGATAGACATTCCAGGCAGCAGGAAAAGCACATACAGAACCCCAAGGTGGAAAAGGAGGTGGAAAATTTGGAGTGCGTGGAAAAGTGATAGGAGAGGCTGCATCATATATAGCCACAAATGCCATAATTAAGTTTTGGAACTTAATTTTAAGGGCATCTGGAGACTGATGGAAGTTTTTGTCTTTTCCACCCAGGAACTGCCCCCTTCCCTGCCTATTTCTTTTCTGCAGAGACCACCCACCCCCAATAAACTCATCCAATCATTCAATGAAGTTTGCATGGTGAACCTTTGCCTTTTCATCCTTTCAGCATGCATGGATCACCTGCACTGAGCCAGGGGGTTGGAAATGACTAACACAGGTCCCTGCCCTCCAGGAGCTTCTAGTCTAGTGGGGGAGACAGACAAGTAAACAGGCAGTTATCACACAGGGAGATGAGGGCTGGCATGGGAGTAGCAGAGAGAACAAGAGGGACATAGTAAAGGGATGTCTTCCTGGACTGAGTCAGCAATCAGAAAGGTATTCCTGGAGGAAATAATATGTGCAGTTTAGTAAAGACTGAGGATATTTCCAGGGCATTTAGTATATACCAGGCACAGGCCTAAGTGCTTTGCATTTACTTCCTCATTTACTCCTGACAACAACCCTAGGGGATGGGTGCTATCATTATCCCCATCTTATACATGAGAACAGTGGGGCTCAGAGATGACTCTTAGTGAAAGTCACGCAGTGGCTAAGTAGTACAGGTGGAATTCAAACCCAGAGAATTACACAGGAGAAGTAGGAGGGAAGGGAGTTCCAAGGAAAAGCAAAATCCCAGAGACTAGAAGGGCCGCAGTGGCCTGGGAAACTGCCAATAGTCAGGGCTGACTGAGACAAAATGCTTGCAAAGCAGAGTCCAGATCATAAAAGGTCTCACTGGCCCAGCTGTGGAGGGTGAAGTTAAGCTAAAAAAATTTGATCACAAGCCAAATCACAACATGCTGGGGAAAAAGAGGTGGGAGGGATGGAGGGAGGTGAAACCAGAGAATGTGGGAGAGGCCAAGAAAATGTGGAGCCTTGGAGAGGAGGTACTCAGAAGACTTCATTCAGAGGAAAATCGGGAGCTACTGAAAGTTGTATGCAGGGGAGTAACATGGTTACATTTGTAATATAAGTTCTCCTTGGAGAGAGAGAATAAGCGCACAAAATTAAAAGGGGAGTGGGGCAGAAGGAGAACCAACATTAATTAAGCACCTACTGTGTGCCTGGCACTGTACTTGGGACTTTACACACATTATCTCATTTAAGCCTCACCTCTGAGCAGTAGGAACCATCAGCGGTAGGAACCAAAATGTAAAACCCCATTTTACAGGTGAAAAAAAATGTGTATAAATTCCATCGGAGGTAGGAAGAGAATGGGGACTAATAAAAAGTGATGGGATCAGCAAGAAAAGTCATTCCAGGACCTTGGAGAAGGCTGTATTAGCTTGTGAAAACCAGATTATAGATTAGAAAGCAGCTGGAAGGGTTAGGAAGAGTCTCATGAGGGATGTTTGAATCCGCTCTCAAAGGGGAGCTGAGACTGTTACAGGAGAAGGGAATCTGATTGTTCTCCCTCTTTTTCATTCAACCTGTGATGTAGGCGCCAAGAAGAAAGAGGCCTCCAGAAGTTCCATTCTTTTGTCCTGGTCTCAAATTTTCAAAAGGATATCGCAAAAATGAGACAGCAGGTGTCCGTGGTAAAAGGAGACGCTGAAGAAATCGCAGACCACTGGTAAAGCTCCTGACATTCAGATAACAGGATCCCAGAAGGGTCTGGGTGATCCTTCAAGGCTCAGGCAGGCATCCCTGAAAACCCTGGCCAGCAGTAGGATTCCCCAAGAGGCTACATCCAGAGCAAAAGAAGGCAAGAGCCCCTCGGTTTCTGATCCCCAGATAACCCAACCAGCCGTACCCTCCATACCTACCTTCTGTTTGACTCAGGCTTGCAAATAAGGGGGACTAAGTCGCCAGCCTCTTTATCTGCGGGAAGACGAGGCAAAGCGACCCTAACATTTCAACACATTCTGAAGTCTGTGGGGCTCTCACTCCATTCCCCAAGTAACTTCTCGAGGACAATGCCCCAGCACGGGGATGACAATGACAACAAAAAGCAAACCGTGGATATAGCACCCTGAGCGCTGGCCCCAAGTTATTTCTTTTATTGCTAACCAAAAAATCCTGAAGGCTACAAAGGAACCCCCATTTTATAAACGAGGCAACTGAGACTCAGTAAGTGAAGTCAGGATTGAAACCCCTGCCTGACCCCAGTCTCGGGGCCCACCCGGGATAGAGAATTAGAGTCTGATAAACTGTAATTTCACACACCCTGTCCTGGCAGGGCAGGGAACCCGAGAGCCGAGGATAAGATGAGAAGGTCTAAGAATGCACCCAGAAGCCCGTCCACGGTTGTAATAATGCCGGGCAGTGACTCAGAAGCAGGCCCTCTGGGCTCCGTGTTCTCATGCAGTGTGGCCTGGCCCAGAGAACTGGGAGAGGCCTGGGTGAAAGAGGGAAAAAGTCTTCTGCAAACCCTCTTCCCTCTTTGGAGGGGAGTAGGGAAGAAAAGGAGAGATTTGTACAAATGAACTCACATTAAGGTATTACAATAGCAAATTAATGGCGTCCTCCCGGTGAGATTCAGCCCAAATCTCTAATGGTGGAATGTCTGGTGTGGTTATGGGGTGAGGGACTGACACCCCATCCTGGAAGCCACATTAAAAGCAAGTCAACAGGCCACAGCCTGGTGAGAACGAGGCTGCATTAGAGCTCTTCGTTCTTCCAGTTACTCACTCAGTCTTTCGGGTCACGTTTATTGAGCTCCTACCATGAGCTAGGCGGGGGTCTGGCATCCTGGGTACCGGATAACTCAGATGAGGCCCGCGTTCTCAAAGACAATTTGTTCCAAACGGGGAGACGTAAATAAACATGTACATGTAAATGTGTATCACCGGTGTAATATAGAGCAATATGCACAGATCAATTTCGTGTTTGAAATTGTCCATATATGTATCAGGAAGAAAAAAAGAAACACCAAAAACAGAGGAGAGGAGGGTGGTGAGGGGAGAAACTCCTACCCACCCCCCACCCCACCCCCCGCCTTTGGCCTGGAACCACCCCCAGGTGAGAACCTACTTTTTTCCCACCACTCAGTGGCGGCTTCCCCAGCTACCCTCACCCTGTGTCACAACAGTCAGAGAAGCCCTCAAAGCCCACTGAAGCACACCATGCCACGGACCGTGCCTGGGAGATGAAACACACACCCACAGTTCTTGTACGGGAGGCCTCCTTGGGTTCTAGAAGGGCCTCCACGGACATGCGTATTTCCTCCCTCTCCTGGTAAACTCTCAAAAAAAAAAAA
>PVIY010062201.1:0-10948 GCA_004026745.1 Myrmecophaga tridactyla | reverse complement strand
ACCTTTTCTTGAGGATGATATTGTGTCCTGGGACATCCTGAGGACCTCAGAGCTGGGTCCTGCCCAATGTAGGCCTCTAGTTGGAGCAGGCAAGAGCTGTGGCCAAGCTTGGATAGGCCTACACTTCTCAGCCCCATGGACTGCAGGAAGGGCTTGACTGAGGTGGCCCAGGCTCTCTGAGGTATTTTCTGAGCTCTCACACCTGTCTTGCTGACAGAAAGTATCAGGTGTGTGGAGCCACCAGCCAGACCTGGGATCTGGGGAAAGGATGGTTCTTGGAGAGCTGGACACAACTTTAAAACAATACAGAAGGTTGCAGGGACTGGGAGAATGGGGAGTTATTACTTAATGGATGTGGAGTTTCAATTTGGGCTTATGAAAAAGTTTTGGAATTAGTGGTGATGGTTTCACATCATTGTAATTATACTTAATGCCGCTGAATTGTATGGTTAAAATGATAAACTTGAAGTTATGTATATTTTACCACAATAAAAGAAGAAATCAGGAAGAAAAAAAAACAAAACAGACCCACCCCCCTCCAAAGCTGGGGCTCAGTGTGTATCACCATGCTGTACAGGGCTGCAGAGAAGCCAAGGCTCTTACTGGCCAAATAGTGTTCCTTGCTCAGGTGGGGCCTGACCGGGGACCTCACTGTTCTAAGTGCATATCTGGGGCACTGGGGGCAGGAGGACAGGGATCCTGGGGTGCTCTGGCTATTCTGAAAACCACCCATCTAACCTCAGCAACCCTCCCACCCCACTCCCCTGAAAACACAGCAGCACCCCTGAGCTGGGCAACACTGTCTGGCAGGCAGAAGTGGGTGTTGGGGGCCTCACTAGCCAGGGAGACGTATGGGCCTTGGGTGGGCTTAGATGCTTAGCAGACAAGGCTGTCATCAGGGCCCACCTGCTTGTGTGTCTGTTGGGGATGAGGGCCACATGGGGTGGGGGTGGGGGGTTGTTGTGAGCATTTTCATGACGACACTCCTTGCTAACCTGACCTTGTGGTTTGGGCTGTCACCCTTCCTCTGCTTGTGCTGCCAGGCACAAAAGTGGTCCTTCTGAAAAGGCAAAGGCCTCGGCTCAGCCAGTCTTCTAATTTTGGATTTTGGTAACTGAGCTCCCAGAAAGCCAAATCGCAGGGTAGGAGGTTTTGGTTAGGAGGTTAGGTCGGGTGTGTGTGTGGGGTGGGAGCGGTTGGGTTGGGTTAGGAAGTGCATTTCAGCAGCAATTCTTTTTCCTCCCTCACCTCCACCATCCTTCCACACCCAAATTTTCCTAACGTGAAATAAACAAATAGGTGTCTGTGATATACACTGAGATCCCCCACCTACACTTTGCCAGATTGTCCAGATTCTGGGGACAAAGCTGCATTTCCTGCCAGACGCTAGGGGGTGGGGTGGAGAGCAGGCCAGGTGGGCTCAGATGACCCAGAGTCCAACTCCAGCCCATGATAAGCCTGCCTGCCTACCCTTCATCCTTAGACCACCACTCCCAGGAATATCAGACATGCTAAGTGGTGATAGGGCCCCAGAGGGTCAGGTGGCACTGGCTGGCCTCCCTAGAGAATCTCATTCTTCCCACACAGCCCACTCCTTGCTCCTCTGTTCTGCAGTCTGCTTGCCACGGTTTCCTGACTGCTCCTGCTCCATCACGGCAGGGCTCTACTGGGGACCAGGCTGCCTAGAGGTCAGAGTCTGAGTCAGCAGGGCCTCTGGAACCCACTGCCTGAGTTCAAATCCTGACTGTGCCACCTGGTAGCTCTGTGACTTCGGATGAGTTCCTAACCTTTGGTGCTTCCGCTTTTATGTAGTACCTGCCTGTGAATGCACACAGTGTGTTCTGAGCAGGGCCTCGCACCGAGCTGGCATGGTCAGTGTGTGACTGTGTTAACCCTATTCCCTACCCCCACCAGCCTGGGGCAGACTTCTGGCAGATTTTGTTCCTCCCTGGAGCTCGGCCTCTCTGTCATTGGGTGTGGGGCTTAGTAGCCCCAGGGCCCCTCTTGCTCTTAAATTCAAGTGGCCAGAGTTGGCATCCCTCAATGCCATGGACATCCCCAGTGGTGAGGAGGGAGCTGGGCCACAGGCAGGGAGGCCCAGGACAGCCCTTCCCCACCCGAGGAGAAAAGCAGGCTGAGGCCACTGCTAGCACCAGCCAAGGCTTGGGGGTGGGCGTTTGTGACTGCCCGGAATCCCGGAAACCCAGCCCGCTGAGCAAGCGGGAGCAGGGTGAGTCACACTGGCCCTGTTGTCCCAGCTCCCTGTCATTAACCTCATCTTCCTAAATGATTTGCTCGAGATGGGCCTCTAATGGTTCCAGCCTTAATTGTGTATGTGGCCATTTAAAGGGGACAGGAATCCACCCAGGGGTCCTGTTCTCTCCAAGCAGCCTCACTCCACCCCAGGCTGCTAAGGAAGCAACCATGTTTGCTCAAGCAGCAGTAGTAAGCTGCTGGCAGGCCTTGAGCCCTGGGGCATGGCTGCATTGCCCAGGAACACCGCCTGCCTGCTTTGCAGCCTTGTCCCTTTGCCTAAGAGGCTCCCACCCACACCAGCCTGGCTGCCCTGCACCCTGGGCTTACTGGCTCAGCCATTTCCAGAAAGTGTCTCTCAAGAGACTTCACCCCTGCCTCCCTCACCCTTGAGGCCTTAGGGTGCAGGGCCCCCACCGCTCTGCTCAAGGTGACACTGGAGCCAGCCCAGAGAGCCTGCACTGAAGCCATTAGAAAGCTTTCTATGCCAGCCCCTCCTCCACTGGGAGCTGCCATGTGGAAACACTCCCAAGAACCTATTTATAGAGCAAGGCCAGGGATGTTTTTACTTTAGGTGAGCCACCTAGAGCCCCATCTGCCTGGAGTGCTTCCTGTCGCAGGACCCCTACCCCCAACTACCCTCTCTCCTCCCACTCATGAGAAATCTGAGCTCTGGGACAAGGGACATCAGCAGGAGAGGAAGTCATGATCTACATACAGCTTCCCTTTCTCAGCCCTGCGCTTCTCTTTCAGGCATGAGTACATGTTCCTGAAGACAGAGCCTGGCCCTAAAGAGCCGGCATCCTTGCTGAGCAGTGTCACTCAGCCAAACAGACTGACAACAGCTCATTACCTCTGGCCTTCACCAGGCAGCACCTGGACTTAGGTTTAGAGTTAAGATTGACTTCCAGGGCTCTGGGTGCCACCTAGCCCCTGGGACCCACGTTTTCCCAGTCCATGCGGCTTTCCTGGTCTCAGGCTTGGCTGAGGACACATGTGCCCTGCACTTCCTCTGCTCAACTGGTCCCTTTTTCCACACGTATGCCCCCTACTCTCTGCCTTTCCCTGGCCTTTCCCTGCAGGCCTTGAGGTCCTGGGCTCAGTCAGGGACTTGGCCTTGACCTGCTAGTTCTCTCTAGAACCATCCAGCTCCTCCAGAAGCTCCTTCAGTGCCCTCACCCCACCTTTGTGCTATGAGCCCCTCAAACTCTGACCTTAGCCAGAGTCACCCCAAAGACATGCCCTCATGCCACAAGGTTAGCATGGGAGCACAGGTCCTGTTCCCTGGGCCCCACACATCCCTTGCCCCCCGCCCGGTTCGGCTCCCAGAATCTTCCTCCCATGACAGCTGCTCCTGGATTTGTTCCTCAGAAGCTTCTGAAACTTGGAGCAGGAGAAGCAATGTAATTAGTCCTCCCAGACCCTCCGGGCGGCAGCACACATGTGGCTGTGTCTGCTAACTGGAAACAGAAGGTATTTTCTGTCACAGAATCTGGGCTGGCTGTGGGACTTCTTGGCTGGAACTGTGAAGCTGACCCCTGTTCCGGCAGTTGTTCCTGGTCCTGGGGTTGGATCCTGCTCTGCTAGCAATTGTGTGTGAGGGATCAGGGCCACTTGTGAGGCCACACAAGCATGCCTACAAGCCTTTAAGAGGTATCCTGAAGTCTCCTGCTTGGGGGTGCGCTGATCAAGCCTCAGCTCTGTAGGCCCTTCTGGTGGAGGGTGGGAACCTTAGCCTGGGGCTGGTCAGATGAGTACCCTTCCAGCCTCCCCCAGAGGCCTGGGTCTGCCCATCTCAGGTCACTTGGGAGCATGTTCCCGAGGAGCCAGGATCTACTAAGATGTTTCCCAGGTAACTAGTCTCTCCACCTCTGCCCTTGCCCCACCCGATCTGTCCTCAGCACAGGAGCCAGAGTCTGCTAAGATGTAAATTTAAAAAATAATAAATAATAAAAGGAAAAGATAGCTTATGTAAGATAGCTTTCTGCTGCTCCCTGCTCAACCCCCTTGAGTGGTTCTCCATCCTTCTCTAGGTACAGGCCACAGAGTGCTCACCACAGCTGTGAGGCCCTGCTTGTCCAGCCTGGCCCTCATCCCCATCTCCTACAGCCCTTTCATAACTCTTCCAGCCACACTGGCCTCACCTTTTCTTGAATATATCAGGCACATTCCAGCCCTGGGGCCTTTGCATATGCTATTCTTGCTGCCAAGAACACTCAACTTCATGTCTCTGTGCCTTGCCTTCTTTATCCAGAACATGGGACAAGAGCAGCAGTGACCTTGTAGGGCTGCTGGGAAGATTTGCTGAGACAATTCTTTGTCTTTGTCCCTGCTGGGCTCCAATCCATGGCCTGGGGAGGGGAGGTGAGTGGGTGTGGGGGGCACAGGGCTAGGTCCCCAGCATTGGGGCTCTGCTGGCCAGCCAGCTGGCTGCCAGGTCCACTCCAAGCCTGCTGGCTGGGCTAGCCTGGGGTTCACCAGTGCCCCTAGGAGGGCGCTCCACTGCACCTGATGAGGCCTTCAGCCTCCGCTCCCTACCCACCTTGGTTCTCTCACTGGACAAACCCCACTCATATGCCAACATGACTCCTGCACAGCCTTTTCCTAATGAGACTTTCAGCCACCAGGTGTCCCTGTGCAGCCCCCATCAGACAGGGAGAGAGGTAGGGGCAGCCAATCCACATGCCAGGCCTCCCTGCTCACCTGCTGGCAGAGAAGGGCAAAGTGGGTGTCAGGGCTGGAAGGAGCTGGTGGGGTAGCAGGAAGCCAAGCTGGGTGGGAACCAGCATCCTTCTGTCTGCTGGCCTGCTGGAAGTGGAGGGGCTTTCTCATGCTTCCAGGGGTCCTTCACCTACCTGGTTCAATCCTGCCCCCCTTTTCACTCAGAATCCTAGGGTTTGGGGCTTTTTTCTGTCTAATGGAGATAAGAGGGCCTTCTAAGGGAACACTCCCACTGCTCTCTGAGCAGCCTCTAGCCTGGAGGCCTCTTGCAGGGACCTCTGAGCCTGGCTGCCAACCTTGTGTGTATGTGGGGGGTGGGGGGCACCGGACTTCTGGGGATAAAGTTGTCCCCCTCCTTTCCCCCCACTTCCCCCTCCCTTCCTCCACCCTTTCTTCCCTCTGCACAAACACATGTTTCCAATCCCCTCTTAGGCCTCATCTCCCCCTTCCCAGCCCCTTCCCATTTCCTCTCTGAGGCATCCACTCACATGTGGAACTCATTAGGACACCCTGGGGGCTTGTAACCCTACCCTGGCTTGGGCTTGGGGAGGGGGCCCCTGTCCGCAGCCCCCATGCTGAGACCCAGCAGCCTCCCTATCCCTGGCCTCTGTCTGGCCCTGTTCAGCCACGAGCTGGAGACCACAAGGAGTTGGTCATGGCCAAGAATCGGCTGATGCTTGGGAGGGAGCGTGGCCAGGCATCCCAGCTCATCTTGTTCCTCTCCAGCAGGCTTCCTGTGGCACTTGTCTGATCACCTTCCCCAAGCCAGGCCAGTGTAGCTTCTGATCCCACTGGGGCACTGGAAGGGTGTGGGATTCTGAGTGCCTAACTTCACGACTCTCAGCTTCCCATCTGATAAATGGGTAGTGCTGTCCAGAAAAGACAAAATTGTGTAGAACCGCCATTGAGCAACACCAGACCACCTTCTCCCCCGAAGTGGGTCTGGATGGCAGGGGATGTTAGTGGAGGTTATGCCAAAATAAAAGGATGCTTTGGTTGAAAGAGTTTGGGAAATGCCAGGATGAACTAAGTAAAATCAGCCACCCCCCCCCCCCCCCCCGCAGGACTCATCAGAGCCTTTGACACATTTGCGTGCAGGGCAGCTGGGGCTACAGAGTTCATAGTGTTTCCCAAACAGTTGACCATATGACCTCTTCTATCAAGGTGTACCTAGCCTAGTGTCCTACGACACCCACTTTGGGAAATGATGTGGGAAGAGCCCTGAGGGACAGGACACAGCCACCTAATGGGAAAAGCTCCCTGAGAGTCAAGGCAGGGATTGTCTGCCGTGTCTGAGCAAAGGGATTGAATGGGGGTGGTAGGCTAAGAAAGGGAGAGCAAGAGGCCAGCAGGGAACGGGGGAGGTCACAGCTTGGAAGCAGGACCACATTTGAATCGGGCCAGGGCCCTAGTGACTCCAATTCCCTCCCCACTCTGATCTTTCTTCCTTATGGGAGGGCAGCAGGTGGGTGGGCAAGTGTGGGCATAGACAGAGGCATGAGGCCACGGGCAGGGCTTTGCCCCATGGATGGGACCTGCACAGGCAGGCCTGGGGTACTGGGAGAGTCCATGCTACCACCCCAACTATGCCATCAGCCTCGGGATGAGGCAGCTGCTGGCTCTAGGTTCAGAAGAGCTACTCTGTCTCAGTTTCCCTCCCTGCTGGGGCCAGCCTTTCTGCTCAGAAGCCTACTCTACCCACATTTCCTTGCTCAGCTGCTCACCGACTCCCTTTCCATCCCTCTGCTCCAGGAAGCCTACCCACAGGGGGTCCTTCCCTGTTCAGGCACAAGGAGGACTGAGCAGGGGGGACATGTGCCTAGCCCCGGGCTGGACCCCTTACACAGCTTATTTCTTCTTGCATCATAGCAGTCTTCATGGTATCCTGCTCCACCATTTTAAAGAGAAGGAAACTGAGGCCCGAAGAGAGGAGGTTGGTGGTGGAATCAGGATTGGAACCAAGTCTCTTGGTCCAGCTCCCCTATTTTTACGCTACCCTGCCTCACCCCTGCCCCCTCCCAACAGACGTGGCATACTCACAGCTTGATCCTCTGCCAGCAGCTCTGAGGCCCACATAAAACTGCCTTTCTCACCTGAGTGCCTAGCACCCAGTACCAGGCCTGGTAGAAGGTCAGCATTTGACATGGTCTGACATGGATGGGCTAGACCAAGGCCACTCCTGCTGCCTCCAGTGGGTGGGAGTGGTCTGGGGGGTCTGTGCCCAGTCCCTCAGGCCAAAGAGACCCTTCCCTCTGATGGTTCCAATGTAGAACCTGCCTGGCTACCTGTATCCCTGGGAGTAAGGATGGGGCAGAGGTATTGTCCCATTTTCCAGATGGAGAGATTGAAGCCTCAGGGCTGGGGTACAGCAGGCAGCAGAGCTATGTTCCCCCCAGGTCCACAGGGCTTCAGCCACCCCTGAACTGCCCCGGCTCCTGCTTGTGGGCTCCATCCACTTTTTTTTTTTTTTTTTTTTTAATTTGCATATGGGCAGGAGGCACCAGGGATCGAACTCCAGACCTCCAGCACGGCAGGTCGGAGCTCTGCCTGCTGAGCCACGGCAGCCGCCCAAACCCAGCCACTTTCCAGCCTGAGTTCTTGGGCTGGGCCTGTAGTTCTGGAGTGGTTCAGGTTCTCTGGGGAAGACTCAAGCTACAACCAAACTGCCCTCTCAACCTGCCACCCTCCCGCCCCCATCCTGCCAGCTCTGGGTTCTGAGCTTCCTCTAGGGCAGGTCTGGAGGTGGGGTTGGGGGACTGCAGAGCCGTGCCTAGGAGCAGGGAGATGGGCATGGGTGCCTCAGGCAGAGCTGGTCCCTGGACCATCCTGTCCTTGCTTTTAGGGCCTCACTAGGAGCTCTGAGAGAGTTCATTACCCACTCCCTTGCTCTCCCAGAGACCCTAGTCTACAGAAGGGAGTCTTCCATGTCTGGGGGCTCATCTCCCCTGGCAAGAGGAGGGCTGGGTGGGGTCTGGTGGGGCCAGGCCAGGAAGGGGAGTCCCCAGACTGCTTCTTCATGCCACTACAGGCACTTGCCTACCTGGGAACACCCCACGTCCAGCTCCAGGCAGGCAGTTGCACAGCTGAGCCCATAGGAGATGGTGCCGGGCTTGAAATCTGGGATGGGGCTGGGCTGTAAGGCCATAAGTCAGCAACCCCAAGCCTGAGCCAGGCCACTGGTTCCCAGGCCATTCTCCATGGTCACTGTCACTATTACTATCGGTGCCTTGAAGGAGGAGTTCCTGAAAAACAGCTGCATGGGTGGCAGGTAGGGGAGCAGACAGGCTCCGGTGGCAGGCAGATTGTAATGAGGTGATTAGGCCTAGCAGCCACAGAGAGACCTGCCCCCAACTCCCAGCCCTTGGCCCATCAAGGCATACCCAGCCCAGGCCCCTGGCACATCCACCTGCCAGGTGTCCTGGGAATCCCCAGTCACCCGCACCCTCCCAGGTTGGGCTGGCTTCACTGTCAGGAGCCTGCCACTTGTTGGCTCTCCTGATCAAAAATACCATAGGTAAGATAGAATCAAGGCAATGCCCCCTTGCCCCCAGCTCCAATACCACCCCTTGTCTTTGCTCTGACCAGGAATTGCCTGCCTGAGATACCTTCCTGCCCCGCCCGTAGTACCCAGTCAAACCCTAAGGGCCTCTAGGCCTTTCCAGGAGAGGGCCTTAGAAGGATCAGAAGCCCCAAGCAGGAGGCCAGGAGGGACATGGCACCCAGAGAGACCTCTACTCTCCCAAAGCCCCAAGTTCCACCACACTTGGCTCCAGATGGCCCTGATGTGTAAGGGGAAGGGGAGGCCCAGGGTGAAGATTCTGGGAACTAGGATGCAAAAGGAGAGAGCTCAAGCCCTCACCTCTGGCTTTGGAGCAGGGAACCTGGCTCAACTGGGTTCATCTGAGACCTTTCCCTCTCTGCCTGCTTCCGTGGCCCGAGGAAAGCAGATCCAGCCTGCCTGGTTTCCTGGGCTGTTGAGTGGCTTCTCCTGGCCCCCTAGGGATGACCTCAGTGTCAGCAGATGGGGCTCCCAGCTGAGTCAGAACACCCAGCCAGCCCAGAGCCTCCTCCAGGCTCAGGGGGTGGGAGTATACAGGACTGAACCCAGGCTTGAGGCCCCAGGAATTCCTGGGTCCCAGGAGAGGTCAGAGATTTGGCCCAATTCACAGAGAAAAGATGGGCTGCACCTGGATAGGGAGAGGGCCGGCCATCTCTGAAACTGGGAGGTGGAGGCCTATATAGCCTGAGGCCAGGGACCAGCCCTACAAGGCATGGTGAGAGGAGGGCTGAGAGTCACATGGGCGGACTCTGGGCAGGTCATGCTGGACAAACTAAGTCTCAAATGGGGACGGGAGTGAGAGGCTTCCGGAACCATCCAGCATGGCAAGGGAGAGCCAAATATCTTTTAAATTACAGGACGACGTTCTCATGGCTACAGAAGATCTAGAAGCAGGCAAGAGTTCCAACCCTGGCTCAGCCATATCCTAGGTGCCCACTCCTGTCTGGGAGAATGAGTAGGTTTGGGGAAGAGGATAAGAAGATACTCAAAGGGAAGAGCTAGGAGGGGAGGGTTGCCGCAGAGGGACCAAAGAGTGCAAAGGCCCTGAAGAGGGAGGAGGCTAGACAGCACCAGAGGCTGGGCTGGGCTCTCTGAGGGAGAGAGCGTGGAGGGCAGCTGGAGAATCCTGGATCCTGAAGGGAGGAGGGTGGCAGGGGCCAGATGACAAAGGGGCATGCAGGCTTGGAGATGGAGACAGGGGACTGGGAAGGAGGTGGCGGACTGCTTGGTGGTGGCAGGGGCAGCTGTTTCTGAAACTGGGTCCTGGGATGGATCAGCCATACCTGCCATAGGAGTGGGAAGGGCATTTGATAGCACATTTGCTGTGTGGAGGACGTAGGCCCCTGTCAATTATGGGGGTGAGTTGTCCATCCCCCACCCTGCCAAGACTGATCCCCCTCAGAGGTGGGCAGAACAAGGGGCTCCCTGTGGACCATAACTGGCCCGGAGGAGCCTGGTATCTGGTGTCCCCCAGTTCTGCTCCTGCTATGGTAGGAGCCAGCTGGGGCCTCCTGAGCTTGGGGAATGGAGATCTGGCTTCAGCCCTGCCCCAGATGACTATGAGTCTCAGTTTCCCCTTCTGTCAAATGGATTAACAACGCTCCCAGGGTTGATATAAAGCCTGGATATGAAGCCAGAGAGGACATAATTTGAAACAGTCAGATCTGTGCCTGCCCACAGGGACCAGTGTGTGGGAACTCATAGCAGGGAGCCCCAGGCAAGTGAACCCATTCTTCCCCCAGAGGCCCTTCCCACTTTCCTGCATTTATGTTGTGGATTTCCCTCCCATCACCTGGACCACCCAGCCCAGGGGCTAAGTGAGTAACTGGCTGGGGCTTGAGCTAGGCCCTTAGGCAAGACACTTCCCTTCCCAAGCCTCAGCTTTCCCATCTGTAGAGTGGACAGATGGGCCTTGCTCTGCTCATCTAACTGGGGAATCTGGGGAAAATGCAGGGCTGAGGATGTGAAAGCAAAAGGCTGCATGTGGGGTGAGGACTACATGGGGCATGGCCTTTCAGGCAGGTACCAGCCCCCCTTGACATGATGTCATGTCAGCTCCAAGCAGAACTTAAAATGCCCACTTACCCAGATGGCCAGCCTGGCAGACCCCAACCCTCTTAGAGCTGTCTGAGGGAAGGGGAGTGCCACGTCTGGGAGAGCTTGAACTGGGAGTTGGGTTGGAGCCATCAGGGAGGCCTGGCCAGGCCCCAGTGTGAGGGGAGGCTCACAAAGGTGAAGTCCCATAGTGAGAACCCACCTGGGCCTGCTCTACCTAGACCCTGGTCTTCCCTGCAGGCTGAACTTCCCCTTAGTGGGCAGAGGGTGGTAGATGCTGGGCCCCACAGGGGAGGCCAGGGAAGAAGGAACAGGCCCTGCCAGAATCAAGCAGCGAAGGTTTCCTGAGGCTGTGGCCAC
>PVIY010062200.1:0-10947 GCA_004026745.1 Myrmecophaga tridactyla | reverse complement strand
AAATAATGAAACATTGATTATTTAAATTTCAGTAGTGAAGTACCTTTTTTTGTTTGTGTAATTTTTGGTTATTGAACAAAAATTTAATTCTTAATTAGTTACAAAAGTGGGTGGAGGAAGTACAGAGGAAGAAACACTGATCTTCGGAAAGTAGTGTTATTTTTGTAATTTAAAAATAAATTTGCAGATAAAAAGACCAAGCTTGCAAAATTAAGTAGGTTGAAGATTAGAAGTGGAACACATAATTAGAACATTTTCTGGCTCAATTTTTATTTATCTGGTAAAAAAAGAAAAGAAAAGAGGAAAAAAGATGCTCCTCTGCAACATATCTGATTTATGCCATTTAAATCCTTTCATGGAGTGAAGCATTCTTGATGACTGTTAAATTATTCTAAAATAATTGTGAATATTTATGAATATTTGATACCTTTCTCCTCTCCTCCTTCTAGGTCAGATGACTGATTTGATCCACATTGAGAAAGATCTGGTGACTTCTTTGAAAGACTATATTAAAGCAGAAGAGGACAAGTTAGAACAAATAAAAAAGTAAGCAAAGTGTTTTACTTATGATTCTGACTCTACTGAATATTTTCTTTTTAAAGTTAAAACATTCTTTTAGTGGAAATGAAAGCCATATGTCATTCAAGGGTTGAAATGGCTGAAATAGGAGCATAAAAAAACAAGAGCTGGGCCTGGGCCAAAGGTTCAGGTGAAAAAGAATGTGTTACAGGAGATTATGTATGTGTAGGGGGAAATGACTGATGATTTTTAAAAGTAGTTGCCATTGTCTTCTGCCTTCCTTTAACCTCCCCATTCAAGTCATCCGGGGGAGTAATTTTCCATTTCTTTTTATATTTTTTCACTCCTCTGATTCCATTGTAGAGATTAAAGTGAAAAGTATGGTGTTGTTTAAATGATAATTTTTCCCAAATATTTGCTCATTATTATTTATTTATGTGACATATAACATAAAATATGCTATTTTGACCTTTTTAAAAAACATTTTTTACTATGAAATACAACATATACAAAAAAGTAATAAATTTCAAAGTACATTATAACATGGTTATAAGGACAGATTTCAGTTTCGTATGGGTTACAGTTCCACAATTTCAAGTTTTTCCTTCTAGTTGCTTCAAGACACTGGAGACTAAAAGAAATATCAAAATAATGATTCAGCAGTCATCAACCTTTTTTTTTAAATGCAATTTTATTGAGATATATTCACACACCATATAATCCATTTGAAGTATACAATCAATGGCTCATAGTATCATCATTATAGTTGTGCCTTCATCACCAAGGTCATTTTTAGAACATTTTCATTACTCCAAGAAAAGATATAAAAATAAAAAAGAAAATCCAAAACATCCCATGCCCCTTACTCTCTTGCCTACTATTGACCCCTAATACTGATGTGGTATTAGGGGTGGTAAAGTATTACTGTTAACTATAGTCCATAGTTTGTAGTAGGTACATTTTTTCCCCATATACCCCTCTATTATTAACTCTTCGTAATAGTGTCATACATTTGTTCTAATTCATAAAAGAACTTTTTTATGTTTGTACAGTTAATCACAGTCATCATCCACTACAAGATTCACTGTGTTACACATTCCTGTGTTTCAACCTCCAGCTTTCCTTTTGGTATATACATGGCTCTAAACTTCTCCTATCCATCACATTACGCACAATTCAGCACTGTTAATTATACTCACAATAATGTGCTACTGTGACCTCTACCCATTTCCAAGCATTTAAATTTGCCCTAGTTAAAAATTCTGTACATATTAAGCAACTGCTTCCCATTCTCTAGCTTTATTCTTTATGCTAGTAACCTATATTCTAGATTTAATGTCTATGAGTTTACATATTATATATATTATAATTAGTTCATATTAGTGAGATCATAGAATATTTGTCCTTTTGTGTCCACTGTTCATCTGTGTTGTCACATGCTTCAGGACTTCATACCTTTTTACGGCTGAATAATATTCCATCATATGTATATAATACATTTTGTTTATCCAGTAATCTTATTTTTTTTTTCAAACTGTATCCAGCTTTATTAAACGTACTTTTCATAAACAATCATGGTATTTCAGTCAGGGCTTGGGCAGATGATTGTAACAGTATACGACAACTTTCAAACTCCCTTCTTCAATGGACTGCCAAAATCAGAAAGCCACTGTAAAATCCAATGAAGAAATCTTAGTTGATGCTCTGAACAGGTAAAGTTTAGAATGAGGGTTAACATTTCACATTTAGCATGTTGTTTGACAATTTTTCACGAGCCAACCCTGACTTTCAGGAAATGAAATGAAAATGGCAGAATTATCAGTTCAAAGATACACACAACCTAAGCAAGGACTCCCTGCTTTTTTTGTGGCATGCCATCTCAGGGGCATCACTGGAAAGTCCAGATTGCTTGACATCCTGGTAATTTTTTTGGATCAGGCACCAACAGCTTTCAGGGAGTCAAGTCTATGCTGAAGGCTGAGAAGGAGTAGAAGACATGAGGACATAAAAGCAAATTTTAGTTTTTCTGTGCCTCAAGGCATTTGTGCCAAGGTGGCTAATGTGTATCAATGTCAGGGAATCCAATATCCTGGGAATAAAGATGAAGTCTCAAAACTAGAGGGAAAAGGCATCTTCTCCCATATCAGTCCAGTTTTGGAGACATTCTATTAGTGACATTTGTCCTTTCCCCAAAAAAGAGTAATGAAGTGTTCTGTGTGCTAACAACATTGCTTAAAACAAAAAGTAAAACTCTGCATTTTTATAAAACTTGATAAAAAATAGCATTTCAAAATGTATAGTTACCAGAAGTACATAGTTATAAAAAAAAACGCGTACACTTCAGTTGGCATCTCTAGCACCTTTGGCTTTCTGTGCCTGGTCTGTTTTGGCATCTCTATTTTCTACAGCGTTATTCCCGTCCTTGCCAGTATCAGCTTTCCCTTTTTCCCAATGGGTACTTTTTCTCCTTCCTTTGCAGGGTCCATTTTAGGCTTGGGGTCTGGCTTTGGAGGATCAGGGTTAGCAGATAACCTTGCAGATCTCTTGGTTCAACATTTACCTTGGCTTTATCTCCTTTAGCATCCGTGGTAGTTAGAGTCAGGTGTTAACTTGGCTCAGTGAAGGTGCTTTGCTGTGGACATGAACCAATGTCATGTGAACTTCATCTGTTGCTGATTACGTATGCAATCAGCTAGGAGGTGTGCCTGCTGCAATGAATGATATTTGATCTAATTGTCTGCTGCTTAAATGAGAGAGCTCAACGTAGCATAGCCAAAGCAGCTCAGCATATCTCATCTCAGCACTCGCAGCTCAGCCCAGGCCCTTGGAGGTGCAGAAAGGAATCATCCTGGGGAATTTGTTGGAACCCAGAGGCCTGGAGAGAAGGCCAGCAGAGATCACCCTGTGCCTTCCCATGTAAGAAAGAACCTCAGTTGAAAGTTAGTGATAATTATGCCTAAGAGTCACCCAAGAGAACCTCCTTTGTTGCTCAGATGTGGTCTGTCTCTCTAAGCCAACTTGGCAGGTGAACTCACTGCCCTCCCTGCTGTGTGGGACATGACCCCAGAGGTATAAATTTCCCTGGCAATGTGGGACCTGACTCCCCAGGTTGAGCTAGGACTTGACATCATTGGAATGAGAAAGCTTCTTGACCAAAAGGGGGAAGAGAGAAATGAGACAAAATAAAATCTCAGTGGTTGAGAGATTTCAGACAGAATCAAGAGGTTATCCTGGAGGTTATTCTTATGCATTATATAGATATTCCGTTTTAGTATATGGTGAATTGGAGTGGCTAGAAGGAAGTACCTGAAACTGTTAAAATGTGTTCCAGCAGCCTTGATTCTTGAAGAAGAATGTATAACTATATAGCTTTTACAATGTGACTGTAATTGTGAAAATCTTGTGTCTGATGCTCCTTTTATCCAGGGTATGGACCGATGAATAAAATAAAAATAAGGATAAAAATAAATAAATAATAGGGGGAGATAAAGTTAAAAAAATTAAAAAAATGATAATGCAATAAATTCCAAATTAATAAGAATTTTTAAAAAATTGAGTAGATTGAAATACTGTGAGTCAGTGGGGGGGTACAGATTATGGAATTCATAAGTGCTTTTTATTTCTTTTTTTTTTTTTGGAGTGACGCAAATGTTCTCAAAATGATCATGGTGAAGAATACACAACTACGTGATGATATTTTAAGCCATTGATTGTATAATGTGGTTGGACTGTATGTGTGTAGCTATTTCTCAATAAAAATATTTTTTTAAAAAATGTCTGTTCAGGTTCCTGTTTTCAGATTTTCTGGGTGTTTCTCAAGAAGGGATTGCTGGGTCATAACGCAACTCTGTACTTAGCTTTCTGAGGAACCCCAAAACTCTCTTCCACAGCAGCTGTGTCATTTTCTGTTCCTACCAACAGTGAATAAGTCTTCCTATTTCTCCTCATCCTTTCCATTTGTTGTTTCCTGTTTCTTTAATAGAAATGACCATTCTAGTAGGTGTGAAATGATGTCTTGTGATCTTTATTTGCATTTCCCTAATAGCTAGGTATGTTGAGTTTCTTTTCATGTCCTTTTTAGCCATTTATATATCCTCTTTGGAGAAATGTCTGTTTAAGTCTTTTGCCCGTTTTTTAATTAGTTTTTTTTTTTTGTCGACTTGTAGGCTTTCTTTATATATTCTTGATAGTAAATGCTTATTGGATATGTGGTTTCAAGATATTTTCACTCATTTAGTATGTTGTCTTTTCAATTTCATGACAAAGTCCTTTGCACAAAAGTTTTTAATTTTGAGGAGATCCTGAAAATATATTTTTCTTTTGTTGTTTGTGCTTTGGGTGTAAAGTCTAAAAAACCATTGCCTAACACAAGAGCCTGAAGAGGCTTCCCTACATTTTCTTCTAGGAGTTTTGTAGTCCTGTTTCTTATGTCTTTAATTCATTTTCAGTTTATTTCTTTATATGGTGTGAGAAAAAAGTCTTCTTTCATTGTTTTGTATATGGATATTCAGTTCTCCCAGCACCATTTGTTGAAGAGACTATTCTTTCCCAATTGATTGGTCTTTGCAGTCTTGTCAAAAATCAATTGGCTGTAGAAGTTAGGGTCTCTTTTTGAACTCTCAGTTTGATTCCTTCATATGTATACCCCACAGTTTACCATTCTACTTCTTTTTTTTTTTTAATTTTTAATTTATGTATTTATTTTGCATAGGCAGGCACCAGGAATCGAACCCGGGTCTCCGGCATGGTAGGCGAGAACTCTGTCACTGAGCCACAGTGGCCTGCCCTACCATTCTACTTCTTAATCAATGTATCCTTCAGCCCCCTTCTTCTGTTGGGCATCACGTATAATTTCCAGTCATCAATCCAATTCTCACATTATCCTCACTTAGTTGTACAATCATCAACACTCAATTTTAGACAATTTTCACTACTCAAAAAAGAAAATAACCAGTGAACACACTCTCACCTCAAAATCCAAACCTCCCCTTAACTCTTGTCCTTCCCCCACAATTATTTACCCCTGGTATTGCTGTGGTACTGTTGATGTCTTTCTATTAACTATAGACCATAGACTGCAATGGTAGTTTTCTCTCTATACCCCTCTATTATCTACTCTTTGTACAAGATTCATACTTTTGAAGTAGTTCATGCAAGAACTTATTTGTATTTGTAGTGTTAATCGGTGGGCTACATGGCTCTAAACAACCCCTTTCATTCACCTTTGATATGGCACTATTACTTATAAACCCACCAATGAACTATCATCCCCTCTATCCATTCCCATATATTTAAGTTTAACCTCATTAACTAGTATGTACATATTAGGAACTGTTCCCCCTTCTCTAACTTCTGTCTACCTATAGGTCCCCTGTATTTTACATTTTAAGACTGTGAGTTTACATTTTCCAGGAAGTTCATACTAGTAAAATCATACAGCATCTATGCTTTTATGCCTTGCTTATTTCACTCAGCATTATATCTTCAAGTTTCATCCATGTTGTTATATGTTTTGGGACCTCATTTCTTCTTCTGCATAATATTCCATCATATGTATGTATCACATTTTGTTCATCCACTCGTCTGTGTATAGGTACTTGGGTTGTTTCTGTCTGTTATTTGTGAATAATGCTACAGTGAAAATTGGTGTTTTAATGTTGGTTCATGACACGGCTTTTCAGTTCTTCTGTGTATATAGTGTGTAGGTATTGCCGAGTTGTAGGACAAACCGATATTTAGTATTCTGAGGAATTGCTAAACTGTCTTTCACAGCCTCTATACCATTATGCATTCCCACCAGCAGTGAATAAGTGTTCCAGTTTCTCCACATCCTCTCCAACATTTGTAGTTTCCTGTTTGTTTAATGGTAGCCATTTTTGTAATTATGAGATGATATCGCATTGTGGTTTTGATTTGGATTTCCTTTGTAGCTAATGAAGGTGAGTATTTTTTCATGTGCTTTCTAGCCATTTGTAGTTCCTCTTCGGAAAAATGTCTGTTCATATATTTTGCCCATTTTATAATTCATGTCTTTATTCTTTTGTTGTTGAGTTGTATAATTTCTTTATATATGCTGGATATCAAACGCTTATTCAATATGTGATTTCCAAATATTTTCCTCCATTGAGTTGGCTGCCTCTTCACCTTCTTGACAAAGTCCTTTGAGGCCCAGAAACTTTTGAGTTTGAGGAGCTCCCATTTGTCATTTTTTTCTTTTGTTACTTTTGCTTTGGGTGTAAAATTTTTAAGAAACTACCTCCTATTACGAGGTCTTGAAGATGTTTCTCTATATTTTCTTCTAGGAGTTTTATGGTGCTGGCTCTTTTATTTAGGTCTTTAATCCACTTTGAGTTAATTTTGTATATGGTGTGAGGTGGGGGTCCTCTTTCATTCTTTTGGCTATGGATATCCAGTTCTCCAAGCCCATTTATTGAAAAGGGTGTTCTATCCTAGTTCTGTGGATTTGGGTGTTTTGTTGAAGATCAACTGACCATAGATTTGGTGGTCTATCTCTTCACTCTCAGTTTGATTCCATTGATCAATACTTCTATCTTTGTCCCAATACCATGCTGTTTTAACGGTTGTGGCTTTACAATGAGCTTGAAAAAGAAAAACTTTAAGTTCTCCAACTTCCTTTTAATTTTTTAGGATGATTTTGGGTATTTGAGGTCCTCTTCCCTTCCATATAAATTTTTTAATCTCGCCATTCAAAGATTTTTTTTTCTCTTTTTACTCTTTTAGTTTAGAAGTTCCAATTTATATATTTATATCAGGCACCGAATAATTTCTAAGCAGTTCAAATAGAGCTCTTTAAGAATTTTCTTATTAATTTACTATTACCATCCAGGGAAATGAGAATGTATATTGAAAATGCAGACAGACACAAATAGAAAATTAGTTACACAAGAAACAAACACAGAAATATTTTTGAGAGGGACAAATAAAGGATTGACTATATTATCTCATCCCATTTCTACCTTTTTGCAGAATAATTCTAACTGCAATATCTTTTTATTTTATTTTATTTTTTTAAAAACAAAAAAATCAAATAAATGCAAACATTCCTATTTTGATCATTCCGTTCTACATATATAATCAGTAATTTACAATATCATCACATAGTTGCATATTCATCATCATGATCATTTCTTGGAACATTTGCATCTATTCAGAAGAAGAAATAAAACGAAAACAGAAAAAAAAAACTTATACATACCATACCCCTTACCCCTCCCTTTCACTGATCACTAGCATTTGAAACTAAATTTAGTTTAACATTTGTTCCCCCTATTATTTATTTTTATTCCATATGTTCTACTCATCTATTGACAAGGTAGATAAAAGGAGCATCAGACACAAGGTTTGCACAATCACGCAGTCACATTCTGCAAGCTATATCATTATACAATCGTCTTCAAGAAACATGGGTACTGGAACACAGCTCTACATTTTCAGGCAGTTCCCTCCGGTCTCTCCATTACATCTTGAATAACAACGTGATATCTACTTAATGCGTAAGAATAACCTCCAGGATAACCTCTCGACTCTGTTTGGAACCTCTCAGCCGTTGACACTTTGTCTCATTTCACTCTTCCCCCTTTTGGTCGAGAAGGCTTTCTCAATCCCTTAATGCCGAGTCTCAGCTCATTCTAGGGTTTTTCTCAATCCCTTAATACTGAGTCTCAGCTCATTCTAGGATTTCTGTCCCACGTTGCTAGGAATGTCCACACCCCTGGGAGTCATGTCCCATGTAGACAGGGGGAGGGTGGTGAGTTTGCTTGTTGTGTTGGCTGGAGAGAGAGGCTACATCTGAGCAACAAAAGAGGCTCTTTTGGGGATGACTCTTAGGCCTAATTTTAAGTAGACTTGACCTATCCTTTGTGGGGTTAAGTTTCATATGAAAAAACCCCAAGACTGGGGGCTCAGCCTATAGCTTTGGTTGTCCACACTGCTTGTGAGAATATCAAGAATTCAACTTGGGGAAGTTGAATTCCTCCCCACTGTCACCATTCCCTGAAGGGGACTTTGCAAATACTTTTCCACTCACTGATCAAATCACTCTGGGATTCATCAGGGCATCACTCTGGACAAACCAACAAAATCTTCATGTCCTACCCAAGATTCCAAGTACTATGGTGTTCAGTCAAGCTATTTACATAAGTTACATTAGGAAATGCACTATTCAAAATATAAATTTTGTACCAAATAAACATATTTTGCTTTAGTCTCACACATAAGTTGAAATTTTAAAATATTCATTACCATCTATTTTCAGCACCCTGCCGTAATGACATTCCTTTGTTCTTCCTCATGCAAAAACATTTTTAAAATTGGTACATCTAGTCACGATCATTATACACTCTAGGCATTCCTAGATTATACCATCTCAATCTTTATCATCTATCTTTCTTTCTGATTTAATTTGTGACCCCAGCCATCCTCCCTCTATTCATTTCACATTCAGCTTCATTCAGTGTTTTATCATAATTGTATTATAGTTAGGTAGTATTGTCCTGTCCATTTCTGTGTTTTTACATTCAGTCCAGTTACACAATCTATATCCCTTCAGCTCCAATTACCCAATTTCTTACCCTATTTCTACCTGCTGATGGTCTCTGTTACGAACGAAATATTCCAAGTTTATTCACTAATGTCAGTTCTTATCAGTGAGACCATACAGTATTTGACCTTTTGTTTTTGGCTAATCCCACTCAGCATAATGTCCTTAAGGTCCATCCATGTTGTTACATACTTCATAACTTTATTCTGTTTTACAGCTGCATAATATACCATTGTATGTATATACCACAGTTTATTTAGCCACTCATCTGTTGATGGACATTTTGGCTGTTTTCGTCTCTTTGCAATTGTAAATAATGCTGCAATAAACATTGGTGTGCAAATGTCCGTTTGTGTCCTTGCCCTCATGTCCTTTGAGTAGATACGTAGCAATGGTATTGGCGGGTCATATGGCAATTCTATATTTAGCTTCCTGAGGAACCGCCAAACTGCCTTCCACAGCGGTTGTACCATTTGACATTCCCACCAACAGTGGATAAGTGTTCCTCTTTCTCCACGTCCTCTCCAGCACTTGTCATTTTCTGTTTTATTGATAATGGCCATTCTGGTGGGTGTGTGATGATATCTCATTGTGGTTTTGATTTGCATTTCTCTAATGACCAGGAAAGTTGAGCATGTCTTCATAACTACAATATCTTTAACTATAATGGTTGTATTTTCATTGTAAATCACATTGAGGGCAGATTATGTTGCAGAAGTAAAACCTGTTTTATAGACTCATAACCAAAATCTTTGCAATTTTCAATACAGCCCAAAGGTTCCCTTTTTAAAAGAATTTCCATAATCAGTAACCAGTTAGAAATGTTTGACCAATACAAATGCAGGAACACACCAACCAACAAATTTAAACAGATGTATAACACTTATTATCTTTAAGTACACACCAATTAATAACTATACTGAACACACACCAACTAACAAACAGGCATTCAGTGCTTAACATCCTGATTAACAATGAACAAATATCAGCTCTTACTGTACCCAAGTAAAGCATGGGCTAGCATTTAAACAGGCTCACTTAATTTCACTAAATACCAAATAGTTGTTGGATTACTCATTTTTTTTTTTCCCCAAAGTATAGTCAACAAACAAATTTAGGGTCAGGGCCTCAAACCCTAGCACACCAATTAACAAATGATACCTAGGTAACACCGGCTAACATTAAACAGGCCTACTTAATTTTATTAAACACTGGTTAATTGTTGGATTAGGTCAGGGCTTCAAACCCTGTATAGTATGGTACCCAGAAACAGGGTGTAGAGGTCAGAGCATTGGGAGTCATTCTGGAAGTGTGACCCAGGCGTAGGTCAAGGGGACTCAAATGTCCTATTTACTCCTCAGTCTACTTTTACCCTAATGACCCACTCACAATCAGATATCCAGATGTAGAACTGGAAGTGGTTTCTCTCTTTGAAGGTTTTTAAAGCAGCAAAAGCCTCTGGAGCGCCAGCAGGACAGAAAAACCCCAGTTGCTGAGCCTCTAGACTAAATTCAGTACAACGGCTGCAGAAGGCTCGGTTACCTGGATTACCTGCTCTGCTGTGGCTCCAGACATTCAGGCATTTGTCTCAGAGAACTGCCAAATTGTTACCAGACAAAGGCCATGGATTCTTTTGCTCAACACACTCAACAACGAATTACTGAAGCACCAGGATTTTCAAACAGAAAAAGAGTTTATTACTACCTGTGTAGTAGGAGAGCAGATGGCCTAGTGGCCCAAAATCTGTCTCACCCTTCTATATAAATTTTATAACTAGCTTTTTCAAGTCTTCAAGGTAGGTTGTTGGAATTTTGATTGGTATTGCGTTGAATCTGTAGATCAATTTGGTTAGAATTGACATTTTTTAA
>PVIY010062199.1:0-10951 GCA_004026745.1 Myrmecophaga tridactyla | reverse complement strand
TGGCATGGCAAACAAGAACTCTGCCACTGCACCACCATTGCCTGCCCCCCAAATAATATTCTTTTAATTCATTTTGCAAGTTGATTTGCTAGGATTAGTAAATAATAAATAATTATTTATTATTTAGTGTCTACCATCTAATAAATAAGTACCTACCACCTAAGAAATAAATATTTATTAGTAGCCACCATCACATTTGTATTTTTTCTTTTTTGTGCATTGTTTGTTAGATTTGGCATCAGAGCTGTAGTTCTAGCTTTATAAAATGAAAGTGGAAGCCTTAATGATGTTCTGCAGAATGCAAAGCAAACTTGAGAAAATTAAAGTTATGTGCAATTACAAATTACCATTATATAATCCAATAGCTAATACTTTGGATGACAGAATCATTATTCAGATTTATTGCAATCCTTATATCATTGACCCCAATTGACAAGATAAAATACTTCAGGGATAAATATATAATCCCTATTTTACACGTGAAAATTTAATTATATAAATATAGGATGGAAGGGATCTGACTTGAAAACAATTCAAATGATAAATAGCTGTGCTCCTCCGAGGACAGCAAGCGTTACGTGCACCACCAGGGTATAGCAGCTGCTGCTGAAGCTAGTGTTAGATTATACTGCATTCATCAAACAGAAAAAGGATGGTACTTTTCTCGCTGTTTCTGAGATTCTTTTCAGCTGCAAATTACAGTACAGGGAAGAATCACATAATATACATGACTCACTGATAAGGCTTATCCAGTTGGCCTTTGGCTTTGATCATGTCTTATTTATGCTCATTACTACTGTAAAGAGTGATACAGATGAATTTCAGGAATTAGTGGGGCTTTTTCACACCTTCATGATACGGACATTCTTAAGAAAAGGAAGCCGCATCTCTCTCTTATTCCAAGGGAGCAGTTACCACTCTGAGATACCGTCACTTTATTCTACCAGGAGATCTCATGAACGACTTGACCCCTAGATTCAAGCTTCCAACTAACATCAGCGGACTACCTAAACTAACAGTAAGTGGCACTTCTCTCTGTACATCACTAATGCCTATAACAAATTGGGGCAGCCATTGCCTTCTTCTTGCTCTCTGTGTCTCTGGGTTATCTCAGTATTGACCTATGCTCTGGTCCTGGGAGCATTGGATGTGTCTGGGATTCTGATGCCCAGCAAGCCTCAAGCAGGAAGGGAGTGCCAGCACCCCAGATTCAGCATCACTTCCAAACCTCAAGGGTTTTCTTTCCACCTCCTTCACTCCTACTACCAAACAGACAACAGGGAGCAGCACACATCTCTGTTATTTCTCCATGCATTCTTCTCTCCAGCTCTCTTTCTGAAGCCCATCACAAAATTTTCTTCTACATTCAAAATTTACCACAAACCAGCTCTGCCTGTTCCCCAACAAATAAATCTAATGCAAACTCTAATACTGTAAAGAGGGTCTCTGGAATCTGACAGTTAAGGGCTGGACAATTTGTCTCTGTCAGCCAAGGATTTTTGCCTCCACTGAATCCCAGACTTTTAGCTTTAGCCACAACTTGTAAAAGAGAAGCTTTCAGGGGCTGGAGTTAGGGAGGAGCATTTTTGTTATTTCATTTGATATAATAATTTTATTAGTTATTGCCGTTAGAGCTAATAATTTTTTTAGCCTTTTAAAATTGCTATATATTTGACAGTTTAGAATTACTAGTAAACAGTGTAAACTCAGGTACTGAAATAAGAATAAACAGAGCAGGCACAGAGGGCATGGGCGGCACAGGCTTTCCTGTAGAGTAGTGGAAACAGTGTGTTCTTAATTTCCAAAGACTTTTCCTCTACATTATTTTCTATCTTGGATCACGGTTATTTTTATTATATTTCCTTTTTAACCATGAAGTCCTTGACTCCTTTTTTTTTCTCTCTCAGTTGTATGTTTTCAGCCTCCATAAATCTTAGCAAAATTCCTTGCACTTAGATATTCAGGAAATTTCACTCATTCATGTATTCATTAAATAAATAGTTGTTCAGCACCTACCAGGTTTTGTAGCTAATATGGAATCGTATGAAGAACTCTAGGCTCTGACAACAATTTTTGAAATTCATAGAATAACTCTGAATTATGCCTCATTCTTTACAGTTCTTAAACATAATAAGACTAGCTGTGTCCTTCCTTAATGCTTTTTTTTTTTTAATGCGGCTGCCTCTTCCTGGAATGACCCCTCATTCGCATTTTATCCACCTAGAAAATATCTACTCTTGTTAAAGGACTCAGTTTAGTGAAACCTTTCCTGACTTTCTTGCCCACTACTTCAGGGGGATTATATATCCCTCTTTTCTGCTTCCACTGAATCTACTATTGGTACTCATAGCACCTATAAAATGTTTTATTTACTTTTACATCTCCACTCTGTTAGACTAGAAATTTAAATACTGTATTGGGAGTGGTATGTGGAAATCTCCTGTGAGTAAATTTGCATCATTTATCTTTTACCTTATACATATGTAATATATCTCCCACAATGCAGGATTTTATTCAGATGTGCATAAAACCAGAAAAATCTTTAAGAACCTGACAAAATAAAGAATTTAGTTTACTATCCATTGTTGCACAATGAGGAACCAAGTAAGATAAATATGCTCGAGCAGTACTTTCTGTGAATATTTTTTAGCGATGCCTGTAAGAGAGAGCAACATTATTTTTGTATTGCTGAAGTACTTTGAGAGTGATGCCCTGGTGACAGCATAAGCCTAATACAAAGGCCAGTTTGTTTTTATATCTAAATGGGGGATTGTTGGGTGAAGAGTTGTGCCAGCCAGTACAGAGTGGAATAGTGTTTTATTCCTCTCAAGATAGATGAACTGCCGAATTGCCTGAGTTTCTGCTGTTTTATAGCCTGTCCCCTGAATTTCAAAATGAAAAACTTTTCTATTTTCTTAAATGGCCAGAGAGAAAATATATAATTTAATTGAACTCATAATATTGTCATTAAAAATATGGCCACTTGGCATTTGACCCAAATGATATATTGCCAGAATTTTTAAATGTCCTCTGAATTAAATATTTCATTTTTTATAAAACACATCATTATTAAAAGAGGGAATGGGCAATCTGCTAGTGCATTACACCTTAAGATGTTGTTCCTTCAATTGAAGTGAATTAGTTTTATCTAATTGATAAAGCCATTTTTGAACTTTTAACTGAGATAACTTAACAAATTCAATAAACATCTCCTGAGTTTGTACTGTACTTAAAAAGGGTGAAAATAAAGAGAATTGTTGGGTGCACTCAAGGAGGTCCCAACAAGTCAAGAAAAGTTTTATATATACAAAAGATTTTAATAGAGAGGGGTGCAGGAAAGTTACAAACTAATTCAGGGGAACAAAGAATGGGGAGGGTTATTTTTAGTGCTTCCATTTGGGGAGGAGTGATTGGAGGGCCTTAAAAATAAAAAAAAAAAAAAGGAAGAAAAGATAGAACTTGAAAAACATGTCTCCCAATTGAGAAAAGTGAGATTAGAAAAGTGGAAATGAGCAGGGCCATGGAGGATTATGAAAACAAAAGAGGAATTTGTGTGTTTGTTTTATAGGCGTAAAGGAGCTTTTTTTTGTTTAAAGATTTTAAACAAAACTAAGTTTAGAGGTTTCTGGCAGAAATTAGCTCTTGTATTTCTAAAATTGGATTTCCTATTGGTAAACAAGATTATCATGTTATCAAAACCTTGGAAAGTAAAAGGACTGCAACAGGACAATCTGCCAAAATTAATCAGTCAATCCATAAGCATTTTATGTTGGATTTTATACTACATGCTTTGAAATAAACAGAAGCATAAACCATAGTGCCAACTTTGAGGGATTTCCTACAATAAAGGCTAAAGTTTTTAGCAATTCTAAATATGCTAAGTTTTTGTCAAGATCTTTCATTTCACCAATTCTCTATCTCGACATTCCTATGAGATAGATATTATTAATAAAGCTATTATTTTATTTCTCATTTGACAGATGAATAATCTGAATTTACTTCTAGTAAACATCAGACTAAACCCCATCTATAGTACATGTACCCTTGTGTATTTAACTATGAAAATGCATGTCTCCTGATGTAAAACCCTGTGAGTTTGGTAAGTTACCAGTGAGCAGAATAAACCTACTCTTTTAAATATTCACATACTAAATAAACAGCCATGTTTGATATGGAAAAGAGTTTCAAAGCAGAGACTTCTCATCTTGCTATAGAAGGAGACTGATTTAAATAATGTGATTACCAGCCCAAATAGTTCAAGCAATCACAGAGTTTGCAAAACCTCAGTCAACTTGACACCAGATTCTGAGAAATTATGTCAACAGTGCAATTCAGAGTATGGTCTTTGACAGCCAGCATCATCATCATCCTGGAACTTCTAGAAATGCACATTTTGAGCCTTACCCCAGACCTTATATGCTAGAATCTCTAGGAGTTGAGCCAGGGCACCTGTGCTATTTTTTTTTCTTTTGAGGACTAAATGATTTTTTAATAACAGGAAAAAATGCTTATAACAATATAACATTCAGGGGAAGAAAAAGCATGATTCAAATGTATATACAGTATAATTTCACTCTGCCAAACAGTATGCACAGAAAAAGCAGAATACAACAAAATACTAATAGTGGTTTTCTCTGGGTAGTGGGATAATGGGTGTTCTAAATTATCTTGTTTATACTTTTATGTATTTTCCAAGCTTTCGGGTATCTGAGTTTTAAGCAAGCTCTCCAGGTAATTCTTATTCGTGTTAAAGTTTGAAAAACACCATATAAGAACAATAGGAGCCAGCAAAAAAGAGATTTGTGATTCTAAGGAAAGGTTCCCTAAAGAAAGCAGGACTGAAGAAACCAAGCTGGGCAAAATTAGAATTATTAATGGTTGATCAACGTTCTATCTTAGGCTGAGATGCGAGGTGGGAATCTGAGACAGAAATATATTCTGGTGAGACAGAAGTTGAGTAGGATCATGGAGAAAATGAAAGTTTCTCGCTTGAGTGAAGATGAGTTTGGACACAAATTCAGAACAGGTTTTACAGCAGGGGCAAAGTGAGGTCAGAATAACATGAGTCAAGGATTAAAACTGTATCAAAGATTAGGGCAGGTTTAGCAAGCCTGGGAAGAAAAATCCTTGGAACAAAATCTCCGAGATATTTTAGAGAGAAACTGAAGATGTAAAAGTCCATAGCCAATGGTATGAAAATGAATATGGACTATTTATCTTGACAAAGGCAATCCAGATCTATCGGGCTGACCCTATCAGAGTTGCCAACAATTCTCCATCCTACAGAATTAGTTTCTGTTACAACTCATACAGTTGTATATTGCAACAAATATTTTTGGCAGCTTCTGTGTGCCAGATATAGTGATAAATACTGAGTTAAATGAGACAAATATGCTTCCTGGCATCAGGAGAGCCAGACATTAAACAATTATACAACGACTACGGTTGTATTTTAAGAGTAAATGACAAGGACATCTAACATAGCCTGCAAACAGAAAGTATAAGAGGATGATCAGGGAATTCATGAGAGGAAGTAACTTTTAAGTGTGACCTCATTAATGAGATGGAGTTACCTAAGGAGAGAATTGAGCAAAAAGCATTTTATGCAAGGGAATAGCCTGTGCAAAATGTGTGCATTAGGACAGAACAAGATGGCCAGAGTGAATAGAATGTAGTAAATAAGGAAAAGAACAGCATGATATGAGGCTAGCAATGATACAGGACCTGCTATGCCAAGATGAAGACGTGGAATAACATCTTAATTGCAGTGGGAAATTTTAATCAATGAATTATATGGTGACACCTGCATTAAAAAATTCTTCTAGGTGCTTTGAAAGGATAATTTCAGATGAATTATGCATGAAAATCTTTTAGGAGGTTTTTGTAACAGTTCAGGCAAAGGGATGGTGATGGCATGGACTAGCTTGATGGCAGTGAGAAAAGAAAGTAAATGGGTACGATATACATTTAGCATATTTAAACCAAAGAACAGGTAAAGAAAATGTAAGAGGCAGAATCTAGGTTTCTGATATGAGCAGAATAGTAGAAAGTGTTGTCATTTACTAGGATATGGATGACTAGAAGGAGACCAAATTTGGGGAGAAAAGTCAAGTGCTCAGTTATGGACTGCCTGAGTTTGAGATGCTTGTGGACTACCCAAGGGTAGAAGTAAAGTAGTTAAATTAGTTGATAAGTTTGAACTTCCGAAAAAAGACATCTTGATTAGAGATATGTTTGGATTGATTATATATGATTTTTCAAGTTAGAGTGGATTAAAATACCCAGGGAGAATGATGAAATGAGAAGAGAAGGGATTTCTTATCCTTCAGTTTTTAAAATATGATATAAAATGATTGCACTGGCAAAGGAGAATGAGAAAGAATGGACAGAGAAGAAAGAGAAAAAAGGACAGTTTGTGTCCAGAAACCATTTGAAGAGATTCCAACCAATAAGGAACTGGTAGAGCACCAAGGGATTAAGTAGAATGAGGTGAATGGGACAGACTGATTCACTGTCCTCTATTTCCCTGTATTTATGACTAATATATATACATAGCTAAAATCTTTGGTCTAAAATAAAAAAAATTAATAAGATGGTGACAAGATTACCTGTGTTTTTATTGAAATTTGGCATTTATAATCTGTGAAATCCTGTATTAACTGCTTAGAATCTCTGTGCCTCAGGAGTTGGGATGATTAAATTTGATAAATCAGGTAAAGAACTCAGGACAGTGCCTGGCACAAGTAAATCTCAATATTTGTTAGCCATTACTATTTGGTAAAACATATTTCCTAGAACCCCTCTTCTAGAATTTGTTCCAAGATTACCTGTTTCTCCAGATTAGAGTTTAAAATCAGGTCATATTATGTTCAATACTAAAGTTAAACTACTTTACAAATAAATAAATATTCATAAACAATTTTACAAATAAAATTATTTCTCTCTCTCTGCATTAAAGGAGTTAGTAAAAATTTTAAATAAAATCCCAAACACTTTAATAATATATTCGTATCTTTTTCTGGTAGAAAGTAACCCTGTGTTTCAAAGAATGACTCTCCTAATGGGAGATAATATTTTCTGGGATCATTAAGACCCGACAAAACAAAAGGACTGAAAATAATAACTGGCTAAATTTATCAATCAATCAGTCAACCAGTCAACAAACATTTATTCCAAACCTTTCATGCAAGCTCTGTGCTAGGTGTGTATGATACAGAAGCATAAATCACAATGCCAGGTAGAAGGAAATTTAGGTAGTAATAACAGCTATCAACCCTGATCACTTGGTATGTTGAGGCTCTGTGCTCGGAAAGTTCTTTTCATGTTCTTTCATTTAATCAATTCTCAATATATGCCTATGAGGTAGGTATTATTATTGTGATCAGTATTTTCATTTGACAAATATTTAAGGAGCTTAAGTACCTTGGTTATGGACCGTTAGTAAGTATGAAACTCAGTACTAGATCCAGGCTGTGACAAATGAAAGTTTGGCTGCCTGTTCACAAAATGGAGAAGTAGAAAGTTCTGAAGAACTCTCTTTACCAGAAAGATGAATGAGCTAGATGAAGGGATTATGACTGACTGTATGGTAACCTGGAACCAGATTCGACATTTAGAACAACTGCAAGAGTGCCAGATGAAGGGAGAGGCTGCTGAGGGTTCAGTTTTCATAAGTGAAAGCGCACAAACCAGTGACCAGTCCCTACTTCTCATTCCAACCAGCAGCTGTGGAAACAGAGGCTTCAGAAATGCTGCCTGGATTTTGGAAATGGTCAGCTCAGGTGAGGGCAAGCACAAGAAACCTCATCCTACAAAAGTTGGAGTTAAAGAACAAGTTTGATTTGGGGATCACTGACATTGGCCCCAATCTTGGATCTCGGAGCAGCAGCCCCTTCAGACCTCCCACCAGCATTGTCTGGGGCACGAAAAGCAAGTGCACTTTGTTTTTTTAAAATGAAAATATAAAAGATGTATATACTAAAACTGCAAAACACTGCTGAGAGAAATTAAAGACCTAAATAGGTGGCAAGATATCCCATATTCACGGATTGGAAAACAATATTGTTAAGGTGTCTATGTTACCCAAAGTAATCTACAAATTCAGTGCAATCTCTGTCATAATTCCAGCAGACCTTTCTGCAGTGATGGAAAAGCTGATCATCAAATTCATATGAGACTCCAAAGGGTCCCACGTAGCCAAAACAATCTTGAAAAAGAACAAAGTTGGAGGACTCACACTTCCCTGATTTAAAATTGCACCACAAAGATATAATAAGAAGTAGTATTATACCAGATAAAGGTATATGTATAGATCAATGGAACAGGATTAATTGTCCAGAAATGGACCAACATATCTGAGACCAAATGATTTTTGACAAAGATTACTAAGTCCATGTAAGGTGGAAAATAGTCTCTTCAACAAATGATTTTGGGAAAACTAGATATCCATATGAAAAATAAGGAGTTGGACCCCTACCTTATGCCATATACAAAACTTCATCCAAAATGGATCAAGGACCTAAGTTTACACACTAAGTCTAAGAATCACTTAGAAGACAACATAAATTGTGATTTGGTAATGGACTCTTAGATATACTAATAGCACAGGCAACAAAATAAACAATAGATAAATTTGACTTAAATTTAAAAACTTTCATACATCAAAGGACATTATCAAGAAAGTGAAAAGACAGCCTACAGAATGGGAAAAATAGTTGCAAACCATATACTAGATAAGGGCACAATATGTGGAATATATAAAGGGCCTTTACTTTGCAAAAACAAAAAGACAACCCAATGTTAAAAATGGGCAAAGGACTTAAATAGAAATTTTTCCAAAGATTAACAAATGGCCAATTAGCTTATGAATAGATGTTCAAGATCATTAGCCATTTGAGAAATGCAGATCAAAACCACAATAAGATATTTCTTTATACCCATAGGATAGTTATTAATTAAAAAATAAAAAATAACAAGTGTTGGAGAAGATGCATAGAAATTGTAAGCCTGGTGCATTGTTGGTTGAAATTTAAAATGGTGCAGCCACTGTGGAAAGCAAAATGACAATTCTTCAAAAAGTTAAATATAGAATTACCATATGACCTGCCAATTCCTTTTCTAGGTAATACTGGAAGAAAATAAAAACTGGGTCTCAAACAAATATTTGTACAACAATGTTTATAAAGAATTATTTGCAGTAGCTAAAAGTTAGAGACAATTCAGATGTCCATTAACAAATGAATGGGTAAGCAAAATATGGTACACATACACAATGGAATACTGTTTGGCCATAAGAAAGAATAAAGCTCTCAGGCATCCTGTAACATGGAAGAACATTATACTCAGTGAAATAAGCAAGATCCATAAAAACATACATATGATGACACTTGTAAAACAGGTCTAGATATAACAAATCCATAGAAACAGAAAGCAGATTAGTTATCAGAGAATGAGTGGGAGGAGTGTATGTTTTGTGGATATGGAGTGTGTAAATAAAAGCAATAAACTTTTTTTAAAAGAAAAGGAAGCTTATATTTGTAGCCATTGGATACATTACCTCTCTCTCTTTACCGCTAATTGGGGAGGTAAGGGAGATACATTTGAAAAGAATAACAATACAAGTATTTGAAAAGAATAACAATACAAGTGAGGAGGAAAAATACTCTAATTTTTATTTTATTTTCTTTTAACAATACTGTCTCTAGTTAAATGGTAATTCATGAAATAATTAAAGAAATAAAAAAAATTCCAGGCTTTCTAATCAAGAGAGGTTTTCCTAGTTTTGAGGGAGAAAGAAATTGGCATCTTAACCATTGATAGTACAGAAATAGATCACACCATGGAAACCAGAAGCTAGCAAGTTAAAACAATCAGGGAATTTGCATCATCTCTGGCAGTTATCTCCACACCAGATTTGAACACATCAGCCTTATGCTACTGGAAACATAGGAGCCATCAAAAAACATTCTCAAGGAGCTAAAGAGAATCTTCTCCCTGGAGAAAATAAAGTGAAAGCAACAGCAAGAGTTATTAAAATTAATATGAGTTAGAGAGTATTCTGTCTTCATCTGGACCTAAGTGGGACTCTAAGCGAGGAGAGAATTTAAGTAGGTCAAGACATAGGTAGGTATGTGGAGATAATGGAACTTCTCCACTTAAGAATGAATGACTTTGGACACGGAATCAGAGCAATTTGTCTGGAGTGGGTAACAGCCAGTTGAAGTAAGTAGAATTTTAAAAATAAATAAATAAAGCAGAGTTGACCAAAAAAACCCCCCAGAAAATCAAAATCTTTAACAGACACTTTAAAGAAAAGCTTAATACACAAGTATCCTTAGCCAAAGTTTTGAAGTTGAAAATGAACCACTCATTCAAAGGCAGCTCAGTTTTACTTGGTCAACCCTATAGCAATGACCAATAATTCAACTTTAAAGAATCAAATCCTTGGTACAAGCACTTTTCATTGATTCATTCGTCCAAACGTTCAGAAAATATCATTTGGTACACTCTATGTGCCAATCACAGTGATAAACACCAGAACCATCAAAAATGAAATGCAAATGAAACTTATATGGTCTTTACCCATTATGGAACTTAGATTACAGTTGAAGACTCAGGTATTAAATAATTGCACAACTGGGCTTTTAATTGCAATTTTTATTAGAGCTATAAATGAAAGGTACACGGTATTGTGAGAATGAATGATACAAGGACCTCCCATAATTTGCAAGGTGGGAAAGTAGAATTTGCAGCCTGAAAGATGAATCAGTTAGCTAGGCAAAGAGTTTCAGGAAAAAAACCTCTTAAGAGAGGAAGTATAGATTCTTTAAGTCAGAAAGGAACAGGAGAGGCCCAATTTTACTAGAATATGTAAAGAAGGGGGAAAAAGAGGAGATGATGAGGCTAGAGAGTTGTCTAGGAGCCAACAGGACATTATATGCCCTATTAAAGG
>PVIY010062198.1:0-11967 GCA_004026745.1 Myrmecophaga tridactyla | reverse complement strand
AAACCCATTATCAGCATCAGCATGCCTTGAGAGAGGGCATCCTCTCTCAATGGAGAGAGACTGAAAGCTTTCCCCCTTAGATGGGGAATAAGACAAGGATGCTCTCTGTGACCAATATTATTCAGCATTGTACTAGAAATTCTAGCTAGAGCAATCAGGCAAGGAAAAGAAATAAAATGCATCCAAATTAGAAACAAAGAAGTAGAACTTTCATTATTTCCTGATAACATGATCCTATACCTGGAAAATCCTGAGAAATCTACAACAAAATTATTAGGGCTAATAATTCAGCAAGATGGCAGGATATAAAATTAATGTGCAAAAATCAGTAATGTTTCTACACACAAGCAATGACCTAACTCAGGAGTCTGGTAAGGAAAAAATTCCATTCAAAATAACAACTAAAAGAATCAAGTATCTAGGAATGAACTAGGAAGGTAAAGGATGTGTATACAAAAAACTACGTAACAATACTAAAAGAAATCAGAGAAGATCTAAATGTGTGGAAAGTCACTCCATTCTCCTGGATAGGAAAGTTAAATGTAGTTAAGATGTCCATTTTACCCAAATTGATCTACAGATTCAACACAGTACCAATCAAAATTCCATCAATCTACTTTGAAGATTTGGAAAAGCTAGTTACCAAATTCATCTGGAAGGGAGAGAGAACCCAAATAACTAAAAGCAGCCTAAAAAAAGAAGAATGAAATGGGAGGTTTAACACTTCCTGATTTTAAAACTTATTATAAAGCCACAGTGGTCAAAATAGCATTGAACTGGCACAAAGATAGAAATATTGACCAATGGAATCAAATCGTAAATGCAGAAATAGACCACCAAATCTATAGTCAACTGATCTTTGACAAAGCCCCCAAATCCACTGAACTGAGACAAAACAATCTCTTCAATAAATGGGCATGAGAGAACTGAATACCAATAGTCAAATAATGAAAGAGAACCCTTACCTCATACCCTATACAAAGATTAACTCAAAGTGGATTAAACACCTAAATGTAAGAACCAGTACCATACAGTTCCTAGAAGAAAATGTAAGGAAACAGCTTCAAGACCTAGTAATTGGTGGCAGCTTCCTAAACTTTACACCCAAAGTACAAGCAACAACAACAGAAAAATGGATAAATGGGAACTCCACAAAATCAAATGCTTTTGTGCCTCAAAATATTTTGTCAAAAAGGTGAAAAGTCAGCCAACTCAATGGGAGAAAATATTTGGAAATCATACACCGGATAAAGGTTTGATATCCTGTATACATAAAGAAATCATATAACCCAACAACAAAAGAACAAATAACCCAATTAGAAAATGGGCTAGATATATGAATAAACATGTTTCTGAAGAGCAAATACAGATGGTACAAAAGCATATGAAGAGATGCTCATTTTCATTAGCTATAAGGGAAAAACAGATCAAGATTACAATGAGATACTACCTCATACCTATAAGAATGGCTGCTACTAAACAACAGGAAAGTACAAATATTGGAGAGGATGTGGAGAAATTGGGACTCATGCACTGCTGGTGGGAATGTACATTACAGTTGCTATGGAAGATAATTTGGCATTTCCTTAGGAAACTAAATATCAAACTGCCCTATGATCAGGCAATACCACTACTTGGTATACACCCAGGAGAGCTGAGAGTAGTGACACAAACAGACATTTGCACACTGATGTTCATAGCAGCATTACTCACAAATGCCAAAAGATGGAAACAATCCAAATGCCCATCAACAGATGAGTGAATCATTGACATGTGGTATATATAATGGAATATTATACATCAGTAAGACAAAATGACATCCTGAACCACATAACAAGATGGATGAGCCTTGAGGATATAATGCTGAGTGAAATAGGCCAGGCCCAAAAGGAGAAATACTGTATGATTCCACTTATAACCCTGGTAAAGGTAAAATCAGAGGTTTACGATACAGAATATGGCAGACCTGGAAATGCACAGAGCTAGAGATGGGTGAATGGTTAGCTAATGAGATTGAACTGAAAAGTAAGAGTATAGATAGAAGTGAAGGTGGATCACTAGTGGGTCTATAAGTAATATTACCATATTGAAGGTGAGCATAATTGAAAGGGTTGCATAGAACCATGTGTCTTACTGATTAACACTGCAAATATAAATAGGTTCTTGCATGAACTACTGCACATATATGAATCTTTGTACAAAGAATGTATAAATAGGGGGTACAGGAGGAGAACTGATATCACATGCTATAGGCTATGTTTAACAGGCAAGCAGCAACAGTACCACAACAACACCAGGGGTAAATGACGGGGGGGAGGAACCAGATTAGGGGGAGGTTTAGATTTTCGATTTGGTGAGGGTGTGTTTATTGGTTATCTTCCTTTTGGAAACAAAGAAATTATTTACAACTGATAGTGCTGATGGACTGTTAACTTTGGACATTTACATGATGCCCAATGAACGGAGGTGAGTGATGCATGCACGACTAAGAAGTAGATTGGCGAATGAATGATGGTGTATACATATGATCAAATATAATGTGGCTATGAAAAGGAACAAAGTACGCAACACTGTGAATAAATCTATGGGACATTTGGTGAGGCAAAATAAGTCAGAAACCAAAGAGCAGATCTTGTGTGATCTCATGTAGAAAGTACTTATAAGAAAACAGGGTCCTAGATCGTGGGCTTTCATAGCAGTCACATTTAATCCAGAGTAGTAATTATTATTTCTGGATTTTGAAAGACTGTTTTATATATGTGTCACCTGGTATTTAGAGATAAGAATGAAGACATTCAGGTAGGGATTAAGGTAATTCAGAGTACAAGGATGTGCCAGTATGAAAGGATTTTGTACCCTAGAAAAGCCATGTTTTAATCCTTATCCATCTTGCTGCGGCAGTTCTTTCTTTTAATTTCTATTCAGCACTGCAGGTTGTAAACTTGATTAGATTATCTCCACAGAGATGTGACACGCCTAATTGTGGGTATTAAACTTTGATTAGAAGGAGACGTGACTCCATCCATTCCAAGTGGGTCTTGATTAGTTACTGAAATCCTTTAAAAGAAAGAACCAATTTGGAGAGAGCCACCGAAAGCAGATGACCCAGGCAGCCAGAGACCTTTGGAGATAAAGAAGGAAAATACCCCCTGGGGAGCTGACATTGCCATGTTTGCCATGTGCTTTTTCAGTTGAGAGAGAAACCCTGAACTTCACTGACCTTTCTTGAGTGAAGGTGACCTCTTGTTGGTACTTTAATTTGGACATTTTTATAGACTTGCTTTAATTGGGACATTTTCACAGCCTTTGAACTGTAAACTTGCAACTTAATAAATTCCCCCTTTTGAAAGCCATTCCATTTCTGGTATATCACATTCCATCAGTTAGCAAACTAGAATAAAGGGTAAAGAAGACATTGTCTATATTTTAGAACTTCATCTATCTTTGAGACCAAAGAAAGGTTTATTTTGTACAGAACCTGAATTTTCTGTAGAAGGTAACCTAAGTCCCCCATCCGGATGGGTCATTTAAACAATCCAAATGAGAAAAAATATGGAACTATTAAACTTTACCTCCTAGGAAACTCCTGACACTGTGTCAAACATTAGGGACACCCAAATCAATAAGCCAACCCTTGATCTTGAGGCTTGCTGTTGTGAAGCTTATGTAAGTAATGGAGAAGCTTAGCCTATCTATAGGTATACCTAAGAGTTATTTCTGGAGGACCTCTTTCATTGTCCAGAGGTGGCCTCGCTCTATCTCTCAGCCCAATTTTACAAGTGAAATCATTGTCCCTGGCACTATGTGATCATCAATGCCATCCTAACCAAAAGGGGGAAAAGAAATGTAACAAATAATGTATCAGTGGCTAAGAAAGTTCAAGTAGAGTTGAGTGGCTGTTCTGTATGTAACTTTTATGCAAGCTTCAGTTAGGCACTGCTATCTACCATAACTTACCAAACCCCATCCAAAACCATTCCTGTTAATCCTAAAGAACACCTAGGTTGACATATAAGATTCTATAAAAGTTCAATGCACTACGGTTACTTTCCAGAAATCTACTACAACCTCCAGATGTGTCCTTGGACCAGATAAGTTCTGAACTGCAGAGGAGCCAGCCTCTCCAGAACATTAACTATTTCCATCCTCCTACCCCATATTATTGACAGCACCTACCAACATGAAAAATTTAGAATGGGCATCACCCAAGTACCCTTAAAGAGTGGGAGAAAGATCAAAGGTAATGGTGGAATATACAGAGAAGGTAGGGTTTAGAAAATGAATATGACTGCTGAATCATTATGTTGATATTTCTTTTTAATCTCCAGTGCCTCGGAGCAGCTAGTGGTAAAAACCTAAATTTCACTATTGAATTTAGTGAACAGGTGAAGCATAGATTAAAAGATAAATTTTAATCTTAAATATTTTAAGCATACATATTGCATTTTCTTAGACACAGAACTTATAAAACAGTGAATATCACCAAAAGAACTAAAGAAAATAAGATGAAATAATAGCCTACATTGGAAAGACAAAAGATAGAGAGCTGTTAAAGCACTAAAATAAAAATTGGAAAGCAAGCAAGCAGGATGACAAGGGAGAGAACAAACACATAAGTTGAAATTGAACATACAATAATTGAACGCTTTGTTAAAAGTAAAACACTGTCTATGCTAGTTTGAATATGTTTTGTACCCCAGAAAAGCCAAGTACTTTAATCCTCATGCATTATTGCTGGTGGGATCTTTTTTACTATTTCCATGGAGATGTGAACCACCCAATTGGGGGTGGTAACTTTTGATTACATGGTTTCCACGGAGATGAGTCTTCATCCATTCAAGGTGGGGTTGTTTACTTAAGCTCTTTAAAAAGGAAGCATTTTTTAAAAAAGCTTTGGAACTGAGAGAGCTCACACAAAGAGTCCTTTGGGGATGCAGTAAGAGAACACCCCCGGGGAATTTTTGTGAAATGAGAACCCAGGACAGAAAGCTAGCAGGCATTGCCATGTGCCTTCCAGCTGATAGAAGTGTTCTGGACCCATCGACCTTTCTTGAATTAAGGTATCTCTCCTTGGATGCCTTAGTTTGAACATTTTCATGGCCTTAGAAGTGTACTTACAACTTACCAAATTCCCCTTTTTAAAAGCTGCTCTGTTTCTGATATGTTGCATTCCGGCAGCTTTAGAAACTAAAACACCATCAATAGGGCTAAAAATTGACACCAAGCTAAATGCCAATTTTAAGAGACTCTTCAAACAACCCAAGGCCAAATAATGAAAGGATTAAAAGTATGGCTTTAGGTTCATCACATGAACTGGATATTTTATACTGTCTTCATATGACATCCTGTTAAAATGGCAACAAAGGAATTTTTAAAAGATATACACAGAGCAACACAATTTTGCTAAATATATGGAGGATGGTGAGCTGGTAATTGAAGAAGCAGGTTTCAGGAAGCTGAATCCTATATTACAGAAGGAGGGGCAGTGCCTTAGGGGGAAGCAGATCTGTTACCCAAAATCATAGAAATGTTTCTGACATAGAATTGCTAAGCTAAAGAGTGCTAAAGTTGAGATGTGGGGCAGAATATTGGTCTTAGGTAAGAATCCCCATACAGAAGTGTCAGGTTCCCCCACCCCCATTCCAATGCATATAGCACACATCTAGCTATTAACCTACTAGGGAAAAAGCAGCAAAATCACACCCCTAAAAAAAAATAAGGAAACTCCAAACAGAAGGATAGTTCTCTGAAAAAAATGGTACAAAAAGTCTGGGATAGAGTTAGTATGGTCCTGTGGCAAAATGTGAGCTGTTGTCTGTTGCGTGTATATGAAATCGCAAGTCCTTTTTTCTAATTGGGCTAGGAAAAAAAATCTATTTGCCCATAAATGGCTGCAGACTATTTATCTGAGGCCATATGAAACTACCAGCAAAGATACCACACCTGGCAGAGTGGCTGTGGTTGGAGATCCAAATTGGGTGAGTTGGTGGGGGTTCACATCCATCTGGTTTCTGCAGGGGTCAGATGAGTGAATTAATTGGAGATAAACAGAGACCAGCAACTCTGCATGTTTACTAACCTCTGTAATCTTACTTAGAATGTAACACTGATTTAATTTACTATCTTGGAGGATGCATGGTGGGAGTTGGAGGGTAGTATCAAGCTTACATTGGGTTGTTTACCCTTGGGGACTGAGTGAATGACTGTTAGGCTCATCTGCAGACCCAGTGGGGCTATATGAGCCAGAACTTGTCTGGAACCCTATTTATTACCTGTTTCCCAGGTTCCTCCATTCAATAGTGGAGCCAAGGTCAATACAGAAACTCTATGTCCAACGTGTCTCATGTGAATATTCTCCTTTCTCCAGAGTACAGTTGGCTAAATAAATGATGGAAACTAATGCAAAATGAATTGAGGAATCATTACAAGGTATACTTACTATGAAGTTGCTGTCCTTCCTCCTACAGACCCAGCTATGTCTTTAGTCATCAGGTTTCAGGATTGAAAACTGGTTTAGATCCACCCTCAGCATCCTGATCCATCCTTGATTTCTTCTGCTGGTCTAAGCCGCACTGATTGGAAGTTCACCTATTTTGCCTTAGGGATGTTATCTTTTGTTGACTATTTCCATAACTCTGCATGTCAGGACCCTCAGGTACCACTTCCACCTTGCTTGTCCTTACAATAAGTAAGACTTCCTGGCTTTTAACAGTTAAGTACTTGTTACCTGCCCTCTATCATTTCAAGGTTCTCCATTCCCCATTGCTATAAGCAAGTCAAGTTCATTAACAGCTACTCCTCCACACAGTCCTAGAAAACAAAGCACTACAGTGCTAAAGGTGCTGATACCCCTCTGACTGGCACATTCTTTATGGTCTTTGTAATGTTCATGTCCTCTGAGCTCCCTGTGGAAACTAATCATCTACCTTCTGGTCTACTGACTTTAAATGGTATATCCCTAACTTCCCTGAGCCTTTTAAAATTCCTCCACTGTCTGCCAGAGTAGTTCTGTAATTTCAGCTTCACTTGTGTGGACTATTGCTTTTTCCATGCATATAGATGTCTTTCCAGTTGCAAATTCATACCATCTCCAGGGGTACTTGCCAATATGATAAATTGTGTTCTAGTACAGTCCCCACAAATCAATGAACTTTTCCTTTTCCAACTTTTTTCTGGTACCATTGTCCAAAAACCCTTGGGATTTGGTCTCACACACACTCTCCTGCCTCCTGCACATACCACCTGCATCCTGCAATTCCTTTGAGCATCATCTGTTTATTTCTTTGTATGCCCTTAGCTTTGTTGTATGGTATTTTTTAAGCCTATTTAAAGCCCAAGCACGGGAGAGGATATAAGAACAGATCCTTGTCTTTTGAAAGAAAGTCCTCTGAATCCTTTCCTGTGAATGGGAATATTGGCTTTTATTAGAGAGTGGTGCACTATATAGGTTCAGAAGATTATGAGAAGTCTGGGAAGTCGATATTATCCTGGATATCCATGCCAACATGTCCATCCCATTTTTCAGAGTCCCAGGTTCTCCCAAACAGGGTTCTTCTTATCTTCTCCTAACAGACCTGCCATGGTTGGGAATTTAACCCTATTGAAATTCAGCAAATTTGGCTATTAATTTCTAACATTGGTTCTCAGCATTCTCCAGTCTCTTGCTGGTAGAGATGAGAAGTTTCTTGAATACAAACTAGGAGCCCTCTGACTTTCATACCTGCCTTTCAAATGTTGGATACTTTCTGTCAACTTCAACATCTTTCTGCAACAACAATCTGATAGCATTGTTACTTATTAATGCAATTCCCTCCAGAATTGTGGAACACATAACCTAATGACAAGCTGGTACATTCTCGTATACTTTCCCAGTTCTTTACCTGGGAAATGGTGACAATTAGACCACACTTTTTCACCATTAGTAATAGGGTCCTCATTGCCGGCTGAAGAGTGAGTGGTACAGCTCTAAAACCCCACATCTCAGGTCGCATATCAGAGGGTTGTTGCTTAGGAGCATACTCCGAGATGGCATTTGAAGCGCGTGATTAAAAGCATAGAAACAAAGGGGAAGGAAACATAACTGGGCAGAAGATGAAGAGCCCATATGTCATTGGTTCATGAGTGAGGATTTCTGGAATGAGTTTCACTCATTTGTTATCCATGGAAGGCTGGAATATCATGGCCCCACCTCACTCAATCAAGGGTGATTACACCCCAGAAGACAGAAGTTAAATTTGAAAAAAATACCCAGAAAGCAGGAAGAAATGATGAAGATAGGGAGTTAAGGAGAAAAAAAAGATAAGCAAATATAGAGGATCAATGTAAGACATCTAATAACTGAATAACAGGATTTTTAAAGGGGAAAGGAAGAGAACATAATTTCTAAAAATCATATATTCTTTCAAGAAATTGTTATTAAGTGACTATCATGTCCAAGAAATTTTAGTGCTGGCAAAACAGTACTAAACAAAATGGACAAATTTTCTCTCTTCAGAAAGCAGATATTTTAGTGACAAAGAAATAAAAAAGTGAAGAGAAGTCCTGTGAGTTGCAGGGCATACATAAATGAGATCAAAGTAATGGAAATGTACACAGAAGAATAAATAAAAAAGGCACCACCTTAAGCCATTGTTGGAAAAAAATCAGATAGCTAGGTATAAGTGAATTTTTTACTTTTTATTTAAAGGTTTAATTTACCAGCAATACAATTTGCCCATTTTTGTTTAAAACTCTGCAATTTCTGACAAATACATACGGTCACATATACACCAATATAGTCAAGGTATATATATATATAGCAAGTTTAGCCCTACTACTTCATGGTCAACCCTTACCTCTACCCCCGAGCCTGGCAACCAATGACCTGTTATGTGTCTCTCTTGTTTTCCTTTTCCAGAACACCATAAAAATGGAATCATTGAGTAGGCAGTCTTCAGAATCTGGTTTCTTTCACTTAACATAATGCATTTTAGTTTCATCCATGCTACTGCCCTTTTACTGTAGAGCAGTATTCCTTTGTATTTCTAGATCTCAGTCTATTGGTTCAGTGTATTTACTGTTTTTGATGATTACCAATAAAGTCGTTAAAGAGTGTCCATGGAGAGGTGTTTGGATAAATACAAATTTTCACTTCACTTTGGAAAATACCTAGGATTGGATTGCTGAGGTGTATAAAAGTATTCTAGTAAGCTGTCAGAATGCAATATAACTGAAACAGAAAATGTCCAAATTAAGGCAAGGCTATGAAAATGTCCAAATTAAGGTACCAACAAGAGGTTACCTTCATTCAAGAAAGGTCGATGAAGTTCAGGGTTTCTCTTAGCTGGAGGGGCACATGCAAAGTCTGCTAGCTTTCTCTCTTGGCTTCTTGTTTCATGAAGCTCCCCCAGGGGAGTTTTCCTTCTTCATCTCCAAATATTTCTGGCTGCATGGCTCAGAACTTTTTCCAAAATGGTTCCTTCTTAAAGGACTCCACTAGCAACCCCACCTTGAATGGGTAGAGATACAACTCAATGGAAACAATCTAATCAAAATTTGCCACCCACAATTAAGTGGGTCACATCTCCATGGAAACAATTTAAAAGGTCCCACCCAGCAATATTGAATGAGGATTAAAGGTCATGGCTTTTCTGGGGTACACAATAGCTTCAAACCAGCACAGTAAGTGCACTGTTTACTTTTTTAAGATACTGCCAAGCTATTTTTCCAAATGACTGTACCATTTTTTCATTCTTACTTTCAAAGTATCAGTATTTTAGCTGCTAAGATTCTCAATGGATTTTGGGGTAGGTACATTTTTTTATTCCCTTTTCCTTTCTTTTCTCTTCTTTTTTATTTTTAAAGCCCTTCTAACAGATATGCATTTGTATCTAACTGTGGTTTTCATTTACATTTCTGTAATGACAAATTCTAAGCATCTTTTTCATGCGCTTATTTGCCATCTATATACCTTCTTTGATGATATCAGTACAATTCCTTCTTAAATATTAGGTAGCTAGTCTCTGACCTGGAGTTTTCTTTGTTAAAAGATTTTTGACTTACATGCAATTTTCTAATTGATATAGGTATAGATATTCAAGTTATTGATTTTTCCTTGATTGCCTTGGTAGTTTTTGACTTTCACGGAGCTCCATTTCATTCATCTCATTTAAATTGTGAATTTATGGACATGTGTTGGTTATCCTTTTCTCTTATTGTTCTTTTAATATCTGTAAGCTCTGTGGTACTGTCCCCTTTCATTCCTGATATCTGTCATTTTTGTTTTCTTTCTTTTTCATTTTGGTCATTCTAACTAGTGGTTTATCAATTTTATTCATCTTTCCACAAAATCAATTATAGGAAGTACACTTTGATTATATACTTATTTGAGAAAACAGACTTAAAAAAGAGCTTGAATACAGGTATTATGTGATATTAGGGTGATAGCTTGAGAAACTATGGAAGTGGCATGGTGATAATTAAGAAAATATCTCTTTTTTTGAGTTTCATAATGAACTATTTAAGAGAGAAATGACATGATGCCTATGGTCAGCTTTAAAATATATATCCAGAAGACTTCTCATTTTTCAAGCCATAGGGAAGCATGAAATGGAGCGTCTAATAAAGGTACTGCCATGCATTCTGCTATACATGCCTCACAGACTATTGATCACAGGTGTGGTACAGTGAGAGACTTTCTCACACTTTTTTAAATAATGCATTTGCTTGTCTACATTCTACTAGAGGTCAGTACAATCTCCGATACTTGGGCCTCAATATTACAGCTCTTTTCATTCACTCTTGACCCTTTATTGATCTTAAAGTATAGCTGTTCTACCTAGAAATTTGGATCTGGAGAAGCTTCCAGTTTTAGCCACATGCTATGATGAAAATTTGGTTCTTGGTCAATTTGGGGAATGATAAAGCCAACTTACTCATTCAAATTTTTCCTTACCTTATGATGACTTCTCTGTTGGTGCTGTTGGCATTTTTTTCCAGATAATAAGAACTCAAATTTTGGGACATTAAACTTAAAAAGGGGTGGATATTTTCATAGATAGAATTCTAGACCATCCCCTTGTACAATCCACTCCTCTTGAATGTGGAAAGGGGCTATGAGTGCTAAGAGTTCACTCCTGTGTTTAGGTTCTGTCATATGACGAAGGTGAAAGGATTTTTCAGATGTAATTAAGGTAGCAAATAGGTTGGTTTTGAGTTAATCTAAAGGAAAGCTATTCAGGGTGGGTCTGACTAGACCCTTTGAAACAGGGGCTAGTCATCATAGCAATAGATGATGTACTGCTGGCCTTGTAGAATCAAATTGCTATGTTTTGGAAAGGGTCATGTGATAGAAAATGTTAGGTGGTCTCTAGGAGCCAAAATTCTCAGTCCTAAATAATAAGCAACTGAAATATGTCAACAACCAATAAGATGAGAAAAGGGCCCCAAACAAATGAAACTCAGTGCCAGCTAGTACTTTGATTTCAGGATGGTGAGTCCCTGAGAAGAGGACCCAGATACGTTTTACCTAGACTCCTGTGTGTCTATGTTAAGCTATTAAATCTGTGTTTTGTCACATAGCAAAAGAAAATGTACACAGACTCTAAGTCTGAATTTTTTTATTACCAGAAGGCCCCTGTGTACATATGAATACTTCCTGCTGAGGAACCAACCTTGCATTCCAATGGCTAGTTTCTGAACTCTAAAAGCCTATTATTTGGTTTCTCCTAGGATTATATGTGCTTAATTGGCTTGTCTGTGCCTAAGTGGAGTGAATTAAATATTCAGAATAGAATAAAAATATACCTGATTTAAAGTGTTTTTCACATTAACATAGAGTTAATAGTTCTAAATTCTATAAAATATAAGAATTTCTGGGTTTTTAGATTATGAATAAATGTTATTTCCTTATCTATGTTTTTCTGAATTTTATGAAATTCCAACAAGATTTTTAAGTTATTATCAGTATTTAGAAAATTTTTTCCTAAA
>PVIY010062197.1:0-10944 GCA_004026745.1 Myrmecophaga tridactyla | reverse complement strand
AAGAATCAAAGACACTGGTCCTCAGGCTAGAGGAAGCAACCAACTCACTGTTGTGAACTAATCAATTACAACTCCCCTACTTGGTGTCCATCTTTTCTTTATTTCTGTTTTTTTTTCTATCACCCTGTCGGATGAAAAGCACAAGCAGTTTTAAATTTCTTTACACCAATTTGAGGCTTTTGTTTTCAAGCAAGATAGGGATTTATTGATTAAATAAGGCAAGATTGTATTGATCGAGGTGAGACAGCAGTCATGCCTGTTTTTGTCTTTACAACTTTTGAAGGAGTTGGCTTAAAACCCTTGGATATTAGAATCGAAGAAATGACCCTTAGATACTGTGTGATCCAACTTTTCATGTAATGCAGGAGTCTTTTCTGCAGCGACCTGAATTCAGACATTCTGGGGTACTTTTAGAGTGTCAGTCCTACCCCAGTTGTGTGAATATGAACTCATTTGTAAATAGGAACTTCAAAGATCCTATTAAGATGATGCCAAACTGAGTTGGGTTGGGCCTTAATACAATATGACTGGGCTCCTGATAAGCAGAGGAAATTTAGGTGCAGTGATAGGAGAGAGGAGACAGGAGAAGACAGATCAGCACGTAATGAATGGATGTATGGGTTTTGGGCAGCTATCACCACAAGGTTACAGAGTTTGGAGAAACCATGGTCTGCTGACAACTTTATTTTGGACGTCTAGACTCCAGAACTGTGAGACAATAAATTCATGTTGTTTAAGACCAACAGTCTGATATTTGGTACAGCAGCTCTGGCACACCAAGACACCTGTTACCCTTTATATGGCATGTATTATGTACAAGACAGCGGTGTAAATTGTCTTACAAGACAGAAGATTTGATGCACACAGAGGTCAAGTGATTGGCCTAAGGCTCCATGGCTAGTCGGTGGCAGGGATGGGATTGGAACCCAGGCAGCCTGACTTCACAGTCTGTGCACTTAACCACCAGCTTTGCTACCCTCTCTGATAAGACATCTCAAGTATTATTTCTTATTGTGCATCAAAATTGGTCCCTTGCATTTTTTCTCTCGGGCTTTTCCATGTGATGATTCTTCAAGTATTTTTAGACAAGCTATCATATCTCCCCATCATCTTTTCTTCTTCAGCCTGGCAATTCTGGGTCCTCCAACTTTCTCATGGACCATGATTTCCATCCTCCTGGCACCTCCTGTGGCTACATGCCAGCTTAAGAAAGCCTGGGGAAAGAACCCAAGATTTAAAGTCAGATCCCCTCACACCCCCCACACCCTCCAGCCTGCTTTGGCTGGAATCCCAGCTTCCCTATTTACTAGCTGTGTGAACTTGAGCAGGTTACTCAGTAGTTCTCAGCAGAGGGTCCTCCATTTGTGAACTGGGACTAATTCTAAGTTCCCTGGGTCATAGTAAAAATGAGCACAGGGCAGGGTACATGGTATAAGTGCCATAAAGGGGTAACTACTACTGTTGTTATAAACAAAGACAACCATATCCATTTCCCCCAAAGTGATTTGTAGTTTCTGCAATCCCAATCAAAATCCTGCAAGCTAATTTTAAGAAATTGACAGGCAGATTCTAAAATTTATATGAAAATGCAGAGGATTCAAAATAGCAAAACAATACTGAAAAAGAACGTCAGTGAGAACTCATCTATTAGATTTTAAGATTTACCATAAAGCAACAGTAATAAAGACTATGGTATTTCCATAAAGATAGATAAATAGATCAATTAAACAAAATAGAGACTCTGGAAATAAACCCACACATATGCAATCAATTGATTTTTGACAAAGACACAAATAGCTCAACAGGAGAGGGTTTTTTAACAGATGGTGCTGGAAAAAAATGAATATCTATCTGTAAATAAAATGAACCTTGGCCCTTACCTCAATCTACCCTTCAAAACTAATTCTGAACATTTGATGCAAATGTTCTAAGAAATGATCATGGTGATGAATATACAACTATGTGATGATATCGTGAGCCATTGATTGTATACCAAATATGGAATGTTCATATGTTAAGAGTGTTTGTGTTTGTATGTTTTGTTTTATCCATAAAAATTTTAAAAAAATCTTAAAAAAAAAACTAATTTGAGATAGACCATAGACTTATGTAAAAGCTAAACATAAAGTTTCAAGAAGAAAGCATAAAAGAATATTTTTGAGATTTTGGATTAGGCAGAGATTAGGACAGATAAAGCACTAACTATAAAAAGAAAAAAAGGATAAATTGGAGTTTATCAAAATTAGTTATTTCTATTTATGACAAGATGTTATTAAGAAAATGAAAAGGCATCCCATTGACTGGTTGGAAGCATTTGCAATATATATAAATAAATTAGACTTAAAATGAAATATTTTAAAAATTCCTATAAACCCATAATAAAAAGACCAAGAGCTCAATGAAAATCTTGGGCAGAAGACTTGAATAGACATTTGATAAAAGAAGATATACAAGTGACTGGTAATGGCTTTAACAGCATTTGTCATAAGGGAAATGCAAACTGAAGCCACAATGAGATACCCTTCATGACCACTAGAATAACAACTCAGAGAGACTGGGAATTCCAAGTGTTGGAATGCTCCTGCAATATTGGTAGAAGTATAAAATGATACAACCATCTTGGACAACTGTTTGACAGTTCTTATAAAGTTAAACAGGTATCTACTCTATGACCTGACAATTCTATTTTTTGATAATTACACAGAAGAAATGAAAACATATGCCCATAAAAAGATTTGTACAAGAATGTTCCTAAGCAGCTTCACTCATAATAGCCCCAAACTAGAAAGAACCCAAGGGCCTATCAGCAAGAAATAAATTTTAAAAACTATGATATGATCATTGAAAATGAAATAATACTCAGAAAAAAAAGAATGAATACATGTGCAACAGATTCTCTAAAACATAATAGTGAGCAGAAAAAGCCAGACAAAATAGTATATCCTAAATAATTCCATTTACATGAAATTCAAGAACAGACAGACATAACATATGGTGGTAGAAATCTGAGCAGTGGTTTCTTCTGATAGGGGTAGGTAGAAATTGGCTGGAGGGAGGCATGAGGACATGTTTTGGGTAATAGAAATGGTCTGAATTTTGACGGGGGTGATGATCACAAGGGCAGATGCGATTGTCAAAACTCATCATATTAAACACTTAAGGTTTATGTAAATTTTGCCTAAATCAAAACAGGCAAACAAACAAAAAGGACATCTGAAATTGAGCATGTTAGGATTTACTTTAAACAGCAACAGGTGCAGTGGGCCTGCTCTTCCCATGATTTGAACGTTCAACTTCAATTAATGTGGCATGAGATTGCTTTAGCTTTTTTTTCTTTTAAAGCAGCTTCATCACACTCTTGGTATTTATTGAGTTTATGGCTAACAACGACTGCCAAGTCGCTCTTCTTTTTAGGCATGACTTGCTACTGAGCAGTACTTTCTCTTTCTGACTTAATACCGCTGGTGTTTATTTTGGTGGATATGTAGGACAGCACCATACACCTCATGGCTAACTGATGCTATTTAAGGACTTCTTTGAGCTTTGAAGTGTGGAGAGAGACTGTGAACACTGGCTATGGAATGAAGTCCCTTAATGTGCACAGTTCTTCCTTCAGAAACGGGAGTCCCCATAAGGGATTCATAAAGGGCTCAGGCATGTTATCCCTTAGGGGAGTGACCCAGGCTTGAGCTACGGTAACAGAATAAACCAGAGACATATCAAGTCCAAGGTCAATTAGAGTCAAGGCACCAAGCAGAGAAAGCAAACCTGCAGGCAGGCATAGTGTAGCCTAGGAGGGAAGAGCACAGATTTGGGCAGCAGACCCAACAGGCTTGATCCGCTACTGGTGATTTGATCTCAGACAAGTCATTTAACCTTGCTTTGCCTCGGTGAGCCCCTCTGTAAAATGGGAATGATGGTAACACATATCTCAGAGTTGTTGTGAGGATTAAATTGGTGAATATGTGTAAAGCATTGGAAGTACCATTTAATTGTAAGCTATCATTATTTATAGCATAACTCTTTTCCCAAATACCTCAGAATAAACCTTTGTTTATTTGAGTTCTGTTCATCCTTCAAGGAACACATATAGACCCATTTTCAACATTAATCTTTGCTAAGCATCCTTGCCTTTGGACCCCATTTCACCATCAGTTTTTTTTCCCAGTCTTATTTTTTTCCCTCTCTTTTTGTCCCTTTATTATTATCTTAACTATTTTCTTATATAGAAATCCCTGAAGGGTTGGATGCGTTCTTCATCTCTTGCACACAATAGGCCCTTGATAAAATATTGAATTGATTTTAGGGAAAGTAAGAAATCCTACTTCTAGCAGTCTCTTTAGTTTTGCGTTCTAGGTACCCCCAGATAGGGTCTTGGGATCTGTACTAGTTCGAAAATGTTATGTACCCCAGAAAAGCCATGTTCTTTTCCTAATCCAGTCTTGTGGGGGCAGACCTATTGTTTAGGGTGGAAACCTTTGATTAGATTGTTTCCATGGAGATGTGACACACCCAGTGGTAGGTGTGGCTTTTTTATTAGACGGAGATGTGACTCCACCCATTCAAGGTGGGTCCTGATTAGTTTACTGGAGTCCTTTAAAAGGGGGAACATTTTGGAGTTGCTTCAGAAAAGATGCAGACACAGATGTTTGAAAATGCAGAAGTCCCAGGAGACACCAGGAGCTGAGAGAGCCAACAGAAGCTAGACAGGAACCAGTGCCAACATAGACATAGATATTTGGAGATGCTTGGAGTGCTGGCAGAGAGGGCAGACACCTAGACACTGAGGTTTGAAGATGCAGAGCCCAGCAGATGTGCCAAGTGCCTTCCTGTGAGATGCTAAGCAAACCAGAACCCAGAGTTTTTCCCTGGAGAAGCTAAGTAAAGGCAGACAGACACTTAGCGTGGAAGCCACTGGAATCAGGAGCTGGAAGCAACAGAATCAGGAAACAAGGACCAGCAGACACCAGCCATGTGTCTTCCCATGTGACAGACATTGGCCTTTCTTGAGTCAAGGTATTTTTCTCTGGATGTCTTAGTTTGGACATTTTTGTGGCCTTAGAACTGTAAATTTGTAACTTAATAAATCCCTTTTATAAAGCCAACCCATTTCTGTTATATTGCATTTCAGCAGCACTAACAAACTAAGACTGGGGTACTATCTTATTTTGTAACTGAGGGAGTAAAGCTAACGCTATTGGAAAACAAGTATGTATTAACTTGGCGCACTACTCAATGCACTATAGGAATGTGGATAAAGGAGGATTGTAATGTGAGGGTCATTGGGGGAAGGGTTCATGGAGGAAATCAAATTGGAGTGGGAGCTTGAGTGCTTAGTTTTGTTTTTGTTTTTTTTTTTAATTCTTCATATTTTGATCGAGAGAAGAGACCTTCTGAACCAGATTGGGAATTTTCCTGACTAGACTTTGCCAAGCATTTAGTACATGTCATGAACCAAGAGGAAAAGTCCCTTGAAGGCATTGGAATGGGCTAGAAGAGACAGTTGATTACAGAGGCAGATCCAGAGGGCTCTGCTACCTGGAAGCCTGCAGAGCTGCTGTCCACTCCAGCAGCCAGGCCTGGAGAACTATTCCCAGCACAGTACTCTCCTTCCTCTAAAGTTTTGCTCATTTTTTTTCTAGACCAGGGGCTCCAACAAGTCTTGCTAGTTCAAGGCAGAGGTTTGTGCTTTAGGGTCCCAAAGAAAACTGCGGTGGAACATTAAATTAATTGAAATTCCAGGTGGTGAGTTATGTCTTTAGAACTTTTCAGTGGTCCACATTCTTAATAGTCAGTGTCAAATTAGCTTTGGTGTTTAAATTTGGACAGAAAGAAGACATGAACACAATCCCACTTGTGTTGGACCAGGCAGTACCCACAGGGCATAGCATGGTGTTACGAATGGGGGAGATTCCTCCTATCTAGACTTGCTGAGAAGAGATGCCTCGATTTTCCCTGGGACTCCATCATGGTTTGGTCTGGGCTGCAGTGTCCTCATGTGAAAATTGGGACTAGGCTGTTTATCTCAGGATTATTGAGAAGATTAAATGAAATATTAAGTAGTTAGAGCACTGAGAATCTGTAAGTGATATGCTACTACAGAGAACATTGCCTGTTATAAAGCCAAAACTAGGGCTACTCGCAGAAGCTAAGCTGGTGAGGAGAAAGAACACATGATGGTCTTGAGACCACAGAACAACTTTCTCAGTCCTTCTGTGTTTGAAAATTCACCCCATCACATTCATCTTTTTGGGTTTTAAAGACTTCCCAGGCCTCCAGCACATACTCTTCTCATCCCGCCTTCCTTTTGTCGAAAACCTCCTGAGAAATATTAGACCTTGAAACTTGATCTCCAAAATCGAGTCAACTGGCTTCAATATTAAGCATCTACTTCCTGCCAAGCCGGTTATAAAAATGAGTAGGAAATAGTGTTTGTCCGCCTGGAATTTATAACTTTGTCACATCACTTACGTCAGGAGAAGAATTCCAAACAAATCGTGCCCTCTGCTTTGTTCACTAGAACACTGCTAGCATTCTTACCAGTTATCTTGGTTTGCCCCCATCCCGCTTTTTCCCACATTAAGTAATTCCTGAGTTTCTCTTTGCAGTGAACCTTGGTCTAGACAAAAAGAATCAGTACAAACCTGGGAACAGGAGGCTTTCATCAACTCCCAAGACAAACCCCCCAAATCAATAAGTACTGTATCTTCTGAAGCAGTCACAAGTAAACTTAATATTTTTGTGTCTGTTTTCAATTTATGAATGGATTTTGTTTAAATAATTTCCACACACTTTTATCTTCATAATTCATGCCTTAAGCTGATTTTTTTTTAACTAAACTGTACTTTATTTGGATTTCACCAGTTTTTCCATTAATGTCTTCGCTGTTCTAGGAGCCAGACCAAACTACAGGGTTGCACTTAATTGTCCTTTGGTCTGTGACACTTTCCCAGTCTTTTTTTTGTAATGACCTTTGACAGTTTGAGAAGTCCTGGCTCAGTATCTTGTAGGCTGTCCTGCAATCTGGGTTTTTCTGATGTCTCTCTCGTGCTTAGACAGGGGTTGTAGGTTTTGGAAAAGAAGATCCCTGAGGCACAGTGTCCTTTACATCCTGCCAGGGGCACATGACATCCGTGTGGTGTCTCTGGCGGATGGTAATTCTCACCACTTGGGAATGGTGGGGATGGCGGTGTCTTCCAGGTGCCCATGCTGCAAACTTCCCCGGTTTCGCTTTCCATACTCCTTGTTTTGTAAGTGAGTTGCTAAGTGTAGCACACCCTCAGCTTTACCCCCTACAGCAGGGAGTATCGATATATATTAATTTGATGAATATGTTTTGAGCAGACTCAGTATTCGGGCTCTCTACTCCAGTGCGATTCAACCTTGTGCTATGGGTCATCCTCGCTCTATGTTTTCAGACCATTAGCTAATTAATCCTAATTGGAAATTACAGCAGAACCTCACTAGTTCTCACTTCAATGTTCTGTCAACAGAACAGTTTTTCAAAAAATCCATCAGTCTTCATCTCACTTCTAAGCTGACATTTAATGGCTAAAAGTGGCCATATGTGCTTAATCAATGAAATCTCTGCCTGTGAATGTATTTCTAAAGAGCTGATCTGCGGAAGCTCAGCGTGAGTAACTTTCCACAAATATTTTACTTTGTATTTTCTGCTTTCCTGTGGAGCATTATCCTAAGTCACTTAAAGAGAATATGTTTTTGAAAATGGCCTTGGATTTTAATCTGTTTATTATATTACAGCCTCTAAATGGAACACCTTTCTCTAAGGACTGCAAAGCCGATTACCATGTGTAATTAGGTAATATCTGCATTCTCAGAAGCACTGGTCTCCTTATGATTTGGTTTCCAGTGGAGCAGAGTTTGGGTTAAGATAATTCTGTCTTGGATTTTCTCCAGTAGAGTCCATTGCATTTGGTATTTGACATACAGTGTCTTGTGAATCATAATTATTTCTCCATATATTTGCATTTATGCTTTTCCTCAATCACACTCTCAGTGTTTTGAGTAAATAGTCCAGGACTTCTTTGTCTCCGCTAGTGGCTAGCATGTGGCATTTGTAGTAGATATCATTGGTTTCTATACAGCATCCATTTGTACCTTTCCTTTTGCCCAGCAGGCTGCCAGTCTTTTTCAGATACTCCCCACGCTGCAAGCTGGTGGCTCAGGGGAAACTGACGGAGCCTCAGCTCCAGGGATGGGTCTGCTTGCTTTAAGGGCACCAAGCCTCCTTGCTTATCATTTAGGAATGTGCATGTGGCCCGGAAACAGGCCCTGATAGGGGTTCGCTGGAGCCTCCTTGGAAAAGTTTCCACTACCATAAGAACAAGCTGTAGAGAGGCAAAGTGGCCCCCCTGCGTGTGGAGGTTGCCCTGGGGAGCTGTGAGGACCCCAGAGTGGGCGCCCCAAGCTGGGAGGATCTCCAGGAAACAGCCGGCGCCTATGCCACGCTGCGGCTTTCAGTTTTGTGAAACAACAAATTACTGTTTGAGCCAGTTTGAGTTAAGTTTGTTACTTGCAGCCAAAGGCATTCTGAATAACACAGAATTATCAGCAAATCATTTTATTTGATTGATCTCAGGTTCAAAGGACCGCTTTGGAAAAAGAGATTAAAATTGAGTGGGAAAAACCCCAAACCAAACCAATTTTGATTGGGGAAGTAATTTCATCCAGTTAGAAAATTTTAAAGAATATGTAGTTTTTTTGGTTTGTTTTTTAAGTTTTTAGTTTTATTAATCCTCTGGTGAAATACCTACACTATCACGGATCAAGTCATTGAAGAATCTTTACTCGGTCTTTTTGCCAGCACCAGCACTGGCCTTTGTAATGGCCTCACTACCTTCATTTTGTTCTTTCGTTCCTTTTGCTGTTTTCTCAAGGTCTTTTTCTTCTCACACAGGCCATGTCTTGCAAGTCTGTTTTCTTTTTCCTCCTCAGGCCTCAGACCAACATCCAGCTTTATCTCTATACTGTTTTAGGTACTGTTTCTTAAAATTATCTTTCTCCAAGTATGGTCCCTTGAGGTGCCCTGTGGTAGAAGGATCCCATGGAAAAAGTCATTTGAGAAATGAGATAGACCTTCCTAGAGAATTGACGTCCATTTTGGGCCCCAGGAACCTGTATAAAGACAGTCTTTTGATTTGTCAACTTCCCCACCTGTTTTTTATCCCTCCCAATACAAGGTCTCCTCCATAGCCTGTGTACTACCTAATAAAACTGACCGTTCCCTGAACCCATTTCAACTTTGTGACCTCAAAGCCTCTGCTTTAGGGGTTTCCCTTGCCTGGAAGATCTTCGCTCCTTCTCTTCATTTATCAGGCTGGCCAGTCCTGCATCTTGAGCTTAGCTCAGTGAGACTATGTGACCATTTACTTTAACATATTTCCAGATACAAAGTGCAGTCTGTTTAAACACAAGCTAACTCTAAGCGACCCCCTAGGGGTAAATGGTTAGCATTTGAAATGTCCAAATCAGGAATCCACATTCCAAATATTCTTAGTCAGCATTCCAAATAACATTGGAATCTACACCAGAGGGCTTGCTAATTAGCATAAGGGTGTGCTAGAAATACATTTTCATTGGTGTAGTGAATGGTGTTCAAGATTAGCAATTGGTTAGAAAGCCTGTCCGGGCCACGCCTCCTGGTGACCAGGTATAAGGACTGTGAACCCATAAATTCAGTGGACACTTAAGCCGAGTGCCCGCCTGGTCCTGAGGACCCCTGCTTCATGGAGGATCCCTGCTGCCTGACTCCTTGGCTTCCTCCAGTGTCAGGTGCTGGCTGAGGAGACAAAGGGCAAGAGGGGGACTTTGCTGAGCTGCAAGAACTGTCTGTGTAATTGTTTTCTGTGCCTGCCTTGGTAATAAATATTAAACAATAGACAAAGTTTCATCTAAGACTTGCTTAAATCGTGTCATGCCACCTGGTAGGGTAGTGAGGAGGGGTAGTAGTGAAGAGGAGGCGTTAGCTCTCAGCTGAACCAGAGGCTGAGAAGAACCTGGTCAGCCACTTTGGAGGGCTAGCAGGCAGGTCGGTCCCCCGCGGGCTGTAGCCACAGGCTCATCCTGGGAGGTTCTTGAGGTGATGCTGAGCTTCTGAGAATGGGCAAGCTGCTTACTCTCCATGAAATGAGGGAAGGGGTGAGCCAAGGAAGTTGAGGGAGAAGGAAATGTGCAAGAGAAAGAGCCAGAATGAGGTATATTCTGGGCCAGTTTCAGCTCCATAGGGGAGGCAATTTTTAAAAGATGTTGGTCCTTTCTCCTCTAAACTTGCGTGTTACTGCGAATTAAATCCTTCCACTGTGTCCACCACCACCATCTCCCTCAATGAAACTTTGAGCCAAGTTTACTAAGCTCACAGATGCTCAGTGCATTGATGTTGTTGAGAAAACCCAAGCAGGGCCTGGTGTTGTGCCCACATGCATGTGGCGTGAGGCAAAGGCAGCCTGCAAGTAGGCAGGAGAGGGGCCCCCAAAAGCAAGGACCCTTTGGGGCCTGTGCAGAAATCCCAGCAGGACTTTGGGCTTCCACCTCCTGCGGTGCATGTGGAGTCTGAGCTGGTGTGGCCATCCTGAGGAGCAGGGTGGCTTCAGCTGACAGCCGGCTTGTGTATTTGGGATGGAACAGCCCTAACCCAGGGGTACATGCAGCCAGGAGACTCTCACAGATCCTGTCCGTGGGGCCCTGGGTAGTGCCCTTCAGAGACAGACTCAGGGAATGGATCTGGTGGACTGTCCTTCAGTGCCCAAAGGTAGACCGAATCTGGCATGTTAAAAGCATCTGAAGGGGCCTAAGAGTCACCCCAGGAGAGCCTCTTTTGATGCTCAGATGTGGCCTCTCTCTCTAGCCAACACAACAAGTAGACTCACCACCCTCCCCCTGTCTACGTGGGACATGACTCCCAGGGGTGTGGACCTTCCTGGCAAC
>PVIY010062196.1:0-10949 GCA_004026745.1 Myrmecophaga tridactyla | reverse complement strand
AGGCTGTGCTACGTTGCATTCTCTCATTTAAGCACCAGCCAATTAAGCCAAACGTCACTCATTGCAGCAGACACGCCTCCTAGCCGACTGCAGATGTAATTAGCAACAGATGAGGTTCAGGTACCATTGGCTTATGTCCGCAGCAACAAGACTAGGTGTGCTCACCTGGCCAAGTTGACAACTGAATCTAACTAACACAATTACTAACCTCTACTATTTTTATATTGGGTTATTTTTTAGTTCACTAGTTGGTGACAATTCTTTATCTATTATGTCAATTAGCCCTTTATTAAAGATATTGCAGATATGTTTTTCTGAATCTGTTGCTTGTTTTTAACTTTATAGGTTTTTTCTTTATGGTTTAAAGAGTGAGTAAAATATATAAATCTTTTTCTTTATGGTATTTTGGTTTGAGCCTTGCTGAGGAAGGGCTTCTCCACCGAAAGATTATAAAAACATTTCCTATTATGTCCTTCTAATACTTTTATACTTTTGCTGTTTAGGTTTAGTTCTTTATTCTGTGTGGACTTTATGACATATGTGATGTATGGGTAGTAATCTGTTTTTTTTTCAAACAGCCCATTTTCCCCAAACGAAATTTTGAATAATTCATCTTTCTCTCCCTGTTTCAAAATACCTTTTAGCATAAATTGAATTCCAATATATACCTCGGTCTGGTTTGGGATTCTATTTTTTTTCCATCCACCTAGATGTATATGTTAATACCACATATTCTTTTTCAAAACTTTCTTAGCCTTTCCTTTGCATTTTCTCTTCCAAATGAATTTTGGAATCGGCCAATTTAAGAGCCATAAGATGTTCCCATTGAGGTTTTTTTTTTAACTTTTTTTTTAATTGTGCAAAAATAACATGTGCACAAAAAAAGCAATAAATTTCCAAGTACATTTTAACAAGTAGTTATACAACCAATTTTAAAGTTTGGTATGGGTTACAGTTTCATGATTTTTCATTTTTTCTCCTAGCTGCTCCAAGACACTGGAGATTAAAAGAAATATCAATATATTGGTTCAGCAGTCATATTCGTTTGTTAAATCCTATCTTCTCTATTTTACTACTCCTCTTTTTTTCCCTTTTTTTTGTGTGTGAAAAGTAACATATATATTAAAAAGCAATAGATTTTGAAGTACATTGCAACAATTAGTTGTAGAACAGATTTCAGAGCTCGGCCTGGGTTGCAATTCTACGATTTTAGATTTTAACTTCTAGCTGCTCTAAGATACTGGAAACTAAAAGAAATATCAGTAGAATGATTCAGCAATCATACTCATTTTATTAAACCCTACCTTCTCTTTATAACTCCATCATCACCTTTGATCTTTCTCTCACTCTTTAGGGGTATTGGGGCTAGGCCCATTCTAACTTTTTCATGTTGGAAGGGGCTGTCAATAATATGGGATAGGGGGATGGAATTAGTTGATGTTCTGGAGAGGCTAGCCCCACTGTATTTCAGGGCTTATCTGGTCCAGAGACCCATCTTTAGTGCAATTTTGTTGAAATATATTCATACACCATACAAACCATCCAAAGTATACAATCTGTGGTTTCCATTATTGGCATACTATTTTATGTTTTCCATTTACCCTGATATCTTATTTCTTTCTATTCCTCTAATAAATAAAAAGCAAACAATTGTTTATTTATTAAGTTCCTTTTTAAAATTCCTTTGGTTATTTGGATGTTACATACCTGATTTCTATTCTTCTACTGGTTACCTTTAATTTTTTTCCACCAACATAGTTAAACATTTTTCTCTGAATTCTGAGTTTTATATCGTACATATCAAATCCTCCACTAGAAAAAGTCTTTAACAAATTTTTACTTCCCATTTCCCACTTTCTTTTAAAATAATTGTTTAGTGTTTATATTTGGCAATTGTATACATGAGTATTAATGAACACTGAAAAAATTTTAAACATGTTTATTGTAAAATAAAACATATATACAAAGCAAAGAAAGAAAAAAACAACAATTTTCAAAGCACCCTTCAACAAGTAGTTACAGAACAGATCCCAGAGTTTGTCATGGGCTACCATACCATCATCTCAGATTTTTCCTTCTAGCTGGTCCAAAACACTGAAGGTTAAGAAGAAATAGTAATATAGTGATTCAGCAGTCATCCTCATTTGTTAAATCCCATTTTCTCTATTATACCTCCTCCTTCTCCTTTGATCCTCCTCCAATCTATAGGGATCCTTGGGCAATACTTGTTCTAACTTTTTCATGTTGAGGAGGGGTGTAATGGGCACTGAAATTTGAATTTCATTTTTAAAATATTTTTATTGATAAAACTTAAAATACAAACATTCAATACATGATGTACAATCAATAGCCTCACTATATTGTCACATAGTTGTGTACTCATCACCATGATAATTTTTTTGGAACATTTGTATCACTCCAGAAAAAGAAAGAAAAAGGAAAAAAGAAAAAACTCATACATACCATACCCCTTACCCCTTACCCCTTGTTTGCTAGCTGCCAGAATGCAATATACCATTCATTTAATGGCTTTTAAAAAGGGGAATTTAGTAAGTTGCTAGTTTACAGTTCTAAGGCTGAGAAAATGTCCCAGTTAAAACAAGTCTATAGAAATGTCCAATCTAAGGCATCCGGGGAAAGATCCTTTGGTTCAAGAAGGCCAACGACGTTCAGCGTCTCTCTCTCAGCCGGAAGGGCACATGGCGAACGTGGCGGTGTCTGCTTGCTTTCTCGTGGCTGTACCAAAAAGGGACTCTCTCCAAAATGTTTCCTTTTTTAAAGGATTCCAGTAAGCAACTCCACCTTCAGTGGGTGGAGACACACCTCCATGGAAATCATCTAATCAAAAGTTACCACCCACAATTGGGTGGGTCACATCTCCATGGGAACAATCAAAATGCTCCCACCCAGCAATATTGAATGAGGATCAAAGGGCATGGCTTTTCTGGGGTCCACCACAGATTCAGACCAGCACACCCCTCCTCTCATTGACACTATTATTCCCATCTACCCAATTTATTTTAACCTTTATCCCCACTATTATTTGTTAATTTTTTATCTATATTTTTTACTCATCTGTTCATATCCTAGATAAAGGGAGTATCAGACACAAAATTTTCACAATTACGTGGTCACATTGTAAAAGATATATCATTATACAATCATCTCCAAGAAACAAGGCTACTGGAACATAGCTCTACAGTGTCAGGTACTTCCCTCTAGCCACTCCAATACACCATAAACTAAACAGAGATATCTATACAATGCATAAGAATAACCTCCTGGGTAACCTCTCGACACTGTGTGAAATCTCTCAACCACTGACACTTTATTTTGTCTCATTTCTCTTTTCCCCCTTTGGTCGACAATGTTTTCTCAATCTGTTGATGCTGGGTCCTGGCTCATCCCAGGAGTCCTGTCCCATGTTGTCAGGGAGATTTACAGCCCTAGGAGTCATGTCCCACATGGCGGGGGGGGGGGCGCGATGAGTTCACCTATTGAGTTGGCTTAGAGAGACAGGCCACATCTGAGCAGCAAAAGAGGTTCTCTGGGAGTAACTCTTAGGCCTAATTTTAAGTAGGCTTGGTCTATCCTCTGTAGTTATAAGTTTCATAGGGGCAAATCCCAAGATTGAGGGCTCAGCCTATTGATTTGGTTGTCCCCACTGCTTGTGAGAATATCAGAAATTCCCCAAATGAGGAAGTTGAATATTTACCCCTTTCTTCCCAGTCCCCAAGGGGACTTTACAAATACTTCTTTGTTCACTGTTCAAATCACTCTGGGATTTATTGCAGCATCACACTAACCTCGACAAACCAACAAAATCTCATGCCCTATTCAAGATTCCATGTACTTATGGTGTTCAACTGATCATACAAGATAAATTAGGAAATGCTCTACCCAAAATATAAATCTTGCACCAAATAAACATCTCTCCCTTCAGTCTCACACAGAAGTTGGAGTTTTAAAATATGGACGATATCATCCTTTACCCTGTATTCTGATATACCTTAGTCCTATCCAGATCAGCTTCATTCATATCTCTACTTGATGTCTGATCACTTTTTCAACTATTTAAACAGTTCCTGTGTGGGGTACTGCTGACTTTCATAGCTTCAGAGCTCTAACTGTTAGTTACAGGTGTCACATAAATACCAGAAGATTCTGGGAAAGACCATGTTATATACAAATAACTCAGTTTCTCAGAATTTATAATTAATAGTTACACCTCCTGAATATATGTGACTGCTGTAAGAACTTGCAACCTAGGACACTTTGTAATAATCCCAACCTGATACCCATGCTCTTGACTTTAGTTCTCTGAATTTTTATATTATTGTTAGTCCATATGATTGAGTCATGATAATATTTGTCTTTTTATTCTTGACATTTCATTCAACATAAAGCTCTTAAGTTTCATTCTTCTAGTTGGATGCCTCATGTTGTATGTGTACATCATAAGTTCCCCTTCCATTCCTCAGTCGTTGTGCCCTTAGACCACCTCCATTCTTTGTGGATCTGGAACACTGCTGCCAGAAACACCAGTGTGCAAATGTCCATTCGTGTCCCCACACTCAGTTCTTCCAGGTATGTACTGAGCAATGGGGTTTCAGGACTCCTAGCCTCCTGTGGAACCACCACACTGCCCTCCAAGGGGCTGCACCTCTCAGTTTCCCTACTGACAGTGATAGGTACATGTCTGTCTCCACATTTTATCTAGCACTTGTTTCTCTCTGTTCATTTTTTTAAACAGATTTATTCACACATCATACAATCCAACCTAAGTGTATAGACAAGCCTTCACCACCATAATCTATCTGAAGACATTTCCTTTTCTTCCACCAAAGAATCCATACCGCTTTCCCAACCCCCCTGCCAGTTGACATTTAGTTTTGGCATAATGCCTTTGTTACATACAGTGGAAGCACATTACAGTGTTACTGGGCTGACTATAGACCCTAGCTTACTTGATCGTATTTTTTTCCCACATACCATCTGTTGTCAACGCCCTGCAATACTGACATTCCTTTGTTCTTCCTCATGCAAAAACATTTTTTAAAATGTACATTTAATCACCGTCATTGTACACTCTTGGCATTCCTAAATTTTATCATCTCAGTCTTTATCCTCTTTCTTTTTTCTGATTTCATGCGTGCCCCCAGGCCTTCTCCCCATATCATACTTACATTCAGCTTCATTCAGTGTACTTACATTATTGTGCTACAATCAGGTAGTATTTTGCCATCCATTTCTGAATTTTTACTATCAATCCTGTTGCACAATCTGTATTCCTTCAGCATCAATTTCCCAATCTCTGCCCTATTTTCTATTTCCTGATAACCTGTGTTCTTAACTTAAATTTTTCAAGTTCACTCATTAATGTTAATTCATATCAGTGAGCCCATACCATATTTGTCCTTTTGTTTCTGGTTAATTTCACTCAGTATAATGTCCTCGAGGTCCATCCACATTGTTACATGCTTCTTGACTTTATTCTGTCTATATAGCTGCGTAATATTCCATTGTATGTGTATATCACAGCTTGTTTAGCCACTCGTCTTTTGATGGACATTTGGGCTGTTTCCATCTCTTGGCAATTGTAAATAATGCTGCTATATACATTGGTGTGCAAATGTCCGTTTGTGTCCTTGCCTTCCTGTCCTCTGAATAGATACCTAGCATGGGGATTGCTGGATCATATACAATCAGTAATTCTTAATATTATCACATAGTTGCATATTCATCATTTCTTAGAACATTTGCATCGATTTAGAAAAAGAAATAAAAAGACATCAGAAAAAGAAATAAAACGATAATAGAGAAAAAAAGATTATACATACCATACCCCTTACCCCTTGCTTTCACTTATCATTAGCATTTCAAACTGAATTTATTTTAACATTTGTTCCCCCTGTTATTTATTTTAATTCCATATGTTCTACTATTCTGTTGATATAGTAGCTAAAAGGAGCATCAGACACAGGGTTTTCACATTCACAGAGTCTCATTGTGAAAGCTATATCATTGTTCAGTCATCATCAAGAAACATGGCTACTGGAACACAGCTCTACATTTTCAGGCAGTTCCTCCAGCCTCTCTGCTACATCTTGAGCAACAAGGTGATATCTACTTAATGCATAAGAATAACCTCCAGGATAACCTCTCAACTCTGTTTGGAATCTCACAGCCATTGACACTTAGTCTCATTTCACTCTTCCCCCTTTGGTCGAGAAGGTTCTCTCAATCTGGGGGAGATTCTTGATGGCTGATTCAATCCCTTACTTGTGATTGGCTTGTTGAGGTCATCTATTTCTTCTCGAGTCAATATTGGTTGTTCGTGCCTTTCTAGGAAGTTGTCCACTTCATCTATATTGTCTAGTTTATTAGCATATATTTGCTCATAGTATCCTCTCATTGTCTCCTTTATTTCTGCAGTGTCAGTGGTTATGTCTCCTCTTCCATCTCTGATTTTATTTATTTACATCCTCTCTTTCATTGCCAACCTAGTTAAGGGTCTATCAATTTTATTGACTTTCTCAAAGAAATAACTTCTGGTTTTGTTGATGTTCTCTATTGTTTGCATGTTCTCAATTTCATTTATTTCTGCTCTAATCTTCGCTATTTCTTTCCTTTTGTTTGCTTTGGGGTTAGGCTGCTGTTCTTTCTCTAGTCCTTCCAAGTGAACAGTTAGTTCCTCGATTTTTGCTCTTTCTTCTCTTTAATATAGACATTTAAGGCAATAAGTTTCCTCTTAACACTGCCTTTGCTGCATCCCAGAAATTTTCATATGTTGTGTTTTCATTTGCCTCGAGATATTTACTGATTTCTCTTATAATTTCTTCCTTGACTCACTGGTTGTTTAAGAGTGTGTTGTTTAGCATCCATACATTTGTGAATTTTCTGGCCCTCTATCTGTTATTGATTTCCAATTTCATTCCATTATGATCCAAGAAAGTGTTTTGTATGATTTCAATCTTTTAAAATTTATTGAGGCTTGCTTTGTGACACAACATATGGTCTATCCTTGAGAATGATCCATGAGCACTTGAGAAAAAAGTGTACCCTACTGTTGTGGGGTGGAATGTTCTGTAAATGTCTGTTAAGTCCAGTTCATTTATTGTATTATTCAAATTCTCTGTTTCTTTATTGATCCTCTGTTTAGATGTTCTATCCATTGATGAGAGTGGGAAATTGAAATCTCCAACTATTATGATAGAGGTGTCTGTTTCTCCCTTCAGTGGTTTCATTGTTTGTCTCATTTGTTTTGGAGCACTCTGGCTTGGGGCATAAATATTTAAGATTGTTATGTCTTCTTGTTGAATTGTTCCTTTTATTAATGCATAGTGTCCTTCTTTGTCCTTTTTTTTTTTTTTTGGTATGCTGTATGACCAGGTTACATTTCATTATTTTTCCATGTGAGTTTGCCATTATTGCAGCACCATTTGTTGAATTTTGGCTTGTTTGTTTTTAGGTTGTTTGTTTTGGTTGGTTGGTTGTTTTTTGGGAAGTGCTTGGGGCCAGGAATTGAACCCGGGTCTCCTGCATGGCAGGCGAGAATTCTACCACTGAAATACCCTGGCACCCCCCTTCTTTGTTTAATTGTTTTACTTTTTTAAAAAAAAATTTATTAATTAAAAAAATTACAAGAAACACAAACATTCCCAACACATACACTCAGCAAAATTGTTTTACATTTGAAGTCTAATTTGTCAAATATTCGTATATCTACTCCTGCTCTTTTCTGATTGTTGTTTGCATGAAATATCTTTTCCCAAACTTTCACTTTCAATCTAAAATTTCAAGTCTAAAATGAGTCTCCTGTAGACAACATATAGATGGGTCCTGTTTTTTAATCCATTCTGCCAGTCATCGTCTTCTGATTGGGCAGTTTAACCCATTAACATTTAGTGTTATTACTGTAAAGGCAGTACTTTTTTCTACCATTTTGCCTTTTGAAGTTTATATGTCATATCTATTTTTTTTTCTCTATTACCTTTACTGATAGTCTTCATTTCTGGACTCTTTTCCACACCTCTCTCTCCTGCCTTTTCCTATTTGCTGGTAGTATTCCCTTTAGTATTTCTTGCAGAGCCTGTTTCTTGGTCATAAATTCTCTCAGTGATTGTCTGAAAATGTTTTAATCTCCCCCTCAGTTTTGAAGGACAATGTGGCTGGCTATAGAATTCTTGGTTGACAGTTTTTCTCTTTTAGAATCTTAAATATATCATACCACTGCCTTCTTGCTTCCATGGTTTCTGCTGAGAAATCCACACATGGTCTTATTGGGCTTCCCTTTATGTGATAGATTGCTTTTCTCTTGCTGCTTTTATAATTCTCTCTTTTTCTTTGACATTTGATAGTCTGATTAGTAAGTGTCTTGTAGTATGTCTATTTGGATCTATTCTATTTGGGGTACACTGCACTTCTTGGATCTATAATGTTATATCTTTCATAAGAGATGGGAAATTTTCAGTGATTATTTTCTCCATTAGTCTTTCTCCTCCTTTTCCCTTCTCTTCTCCTTCTGGAACACCCACCACACATATATTCATGTGCTTTATGTTGTCATTCAATTCCCTGAGACCCAGCTCATAGTTTCCCATTCTTTTCCCCATATTTTATTTTGTCTGTCAGATTTCAGACGTCCAATCCTTTAGTTCACTAATCCTTTCTTCTGCCCCTTCAAATCTGTTGTAGGTTTCCAATGTTTTTTCATCTCTTCCACTGTGCTTTCATTCCCATAAATTCTGTGATTTGTTTTTTCAAACTTTTGTTTCTTCTTTTTGTTTACCCAATGCCTTCTTTATATCCTCCCTCAAGTCAGTGATTTGATTTTTGATGAGGTTTTCCATGTTTATTCAAACATCCTGAATTAGTTGTTTCAACTCCCATATCTCATTTGAATTGTTGGTTTGTTCCTTTGACTGGGCCATATCTTCAATTTTCCTAGTATGAGTCACTATTTTTTGCTGGCATCTAGACATTTGATTTCCTTAATTAGTTTATTCTGGAGGCTGTTTTCACTTTTTTACCTAGGATTTTCTTGCTAGATGGCTTTGTTCTCTATCTGTTCTTTGACATTCAATTCAACTTATTCTAGACCACTAGCATAGGTTCTGTTTACTGATCAGAATTTTTCAGTTCTTGTTTTTCTGCCTCTTGCCCTGCTCATATGGAGCCTTTTTCTTTTTTTGCAGAAGGTCTCCTCATATATATAGACCCCAGGCAGATTTTCCCAGAACAGACAGGCTCATGTCTCAGGAGAGAGTAACCAGCATCATTTTTCTCTGAGGGTGAGACCAAGCAGATTGACAGACTTTCCTATGAAACCTCTAGACTCTGTGCTTTTCCTGTCCTGCCCAGCATGTTGTGCTTGTCTGCCAGTGGCTTCCCACCAGTGTAAAGTCGTGTGGTACCTTTAACTTCAGCAGACTCTCCCTGCCAGGGTGTGGTTGAGACAGAGTTGAGATTGTATGCTGGCCTTAATTGCTTCAGTTTTCCAGTCCCTGGGGCCTTAATTCCTTGAGGGAGGGATTCCATTTGAGCTGGGCCCCACCTTTCTCTTGGGGAAAGCACAGCCCTTAGGGAATTAACACCTTTCACCTGGCTAGTTACTTTGTCTCTCAGACAAGCTTAATTCTGCCATTTCCTGGGGCAGTGCTGCAGCCTGAGAAGCCTTGCAGTTCTATCTAATGAGAATTTTGTGTGGGGTCTCAGCAGTCCAGCTTGTCCAGACTGGTGCATGCTGTGTTTCTGGTCACTGATGTGGCCCCAGCAGCTATTTTGTACTGCTCCTAGCTATTTACTAGCTGCTCTGGAGGACAAACTAAATTCCACACCTTGCTAAACAGCCATGTTGTCTCATTTCATTTTAATGTTTCACAAAATAGTATTCTTCCATTTATTTTTCCAACTGTTTAAAAAATGAAAAAAAAACATTTTGAAAATCCTTAAAAAATTTAAAAGGTTTTTAAAAATGTAAAAGCCATTAAAAAAAAAGATATAATTTTTTGTACAGCTCACCACGGTTGACCGACCTCAGGTTCGAAGAATTTAAAGGTTTGTTGGGCTCATTGCAAAAACCAGCAATCCCCAGCCTCCACGTGTCTAATTACCCAGTCCCCAGAATCAACAACTTTCAATACTTTTAGCTGCTTCTTTGTTATTTATCTCCAATTCTCTAATATGATATAGTGCTGTTTCTTTGTGTTTTAAAACATATTTTAGGAATTATCTATTGATCTCTTACTGCAAAAGATGATAATGTAGCTTTCTTTCACCTGCCCCCATCAAGCAACACTCACTTCCCCCATTCCTCTCACTATGATTACTTTCCCTTTTTCCCTGAATCTTTTGTTTTCCTAGAGGTTGAATTTGCCTCTTTTGGCTTGGGAACTTGTTTAATAGAGCCTATCTTCTCTCTCCCTTAGATTACTCCCCTGTTTAAGTGGTATGCTTTCTCTAGCAACTTCCAGAGAAAGAATACATAAGAGGTAAACTATTTGAGTTCTTTCATGTCTGAAAATGTCTTTAGTCTAACCTCACAATTGACAGTATGGGTGTTTAATTCTGGGTTGGAAAATCATTTTTTTTCCCCGCAAAATTGAAGGCATTACTTCATTGTCTTCTGGTTTCCAGCGTATTGCTGAAAAGTCTAAAGAAGATTCTAATTTCATATTCTTTGTTTGTGACCTATTGTTTTCCTCTTTGACAGTTATTCTCTCAGCATACTGAAGATATTATTCATCTGTCTTCTGTATTTCATTGATGCTGTTGACACGTCAGCTTTCAGGTTAAGAGTCATGGCTTTAAAGGTAATCAGCTTTTTTTCCTCCCTCTGGCTTGCATTTTTTTTCATAACAAGGCACAAATGATGTCCTCTCTTTTCTCTTCTCAGTTCCATTGACTTCTTTTTTTTTTTTACATGGGCAGACTCCAGGAATGACTTC
>PVIY010062195.1:0-10944 GCA_004026745.1 Myrmecophaga tridactyla | reverse complement strand
CTTGTCCTTGTCCTTGTCCTTGTCCTTGTCCTTGTCCTTGTCTTTGTCTTTGTCTTTGTCTTTGTCCTTATCATCTTTATCCTTTTCTTTTGGTGGAGGAGGAACCAGCACATTTGTTTTGGTCCTCTTGCCTTTAAAGTGCTTTCTCTGAAGACACATATCTATTAAAGCAAAAAACCCAGCCATGCCCGTCAGGACCTGGAAAACAAAAGGAGCCTCATTACTTTTGCTTTTCATTCCAAGGCTGGCACATTCCCTTCCTTGATTCTACTTCCTCACTAGATGCTATTTAACGTTCTGCCCCTCCCCAAGCCCCAGATTCCTCAGACCCCACCATGTCCACCCCTAACCCTGCCAGGAACCAGGGGTTACAGGAGGAAGTCCTGGGCTCTGCTGGCCCCCCTGGACCTCCTCTTTATTCGGCTTCTCCATTGTAAACATTTACCAACTTCATTTACTTTTAAACCTCGCCTCGGTCCCACCATGTTGAGACAAGAAGCCCTTCCCTTTGACGGGGAAATGCACACCTGTTCCCCCAAAAAGAGATGAGTTCAGAGCAAGCAAAGAGCCCAGCATGGAAGGCCACTCACCACGGCGATGAAGTAGGGAATCTGCATGGTTTCGCGGCCGGACACGGCGTAGGCGGCAGCCCCCACCAGGAACACAAAGGCCACCAGGTCGTTGAGGAGGTCCTGAAAGCGTGGGAGACGCAGGTCAGCCTTAGACAGCCAGCCCCGCCCAGCTGCTTCCAAAGGCACTGGTTTTCAAACCTCCACGCGACGTGGGCGTGTGCGATTTCTGTATATTATCTAAAGAAGCACATACAGCAGGCTAGGTGGACATACCTGTGCTCCCCCAGCCGGTGTCTTCTGAGCAGAAATGGAGAGCCCAGGATGCTCACCTGTCTTCAGACTTGAGCCTGTGGGATCACCGGCTCCCTCCCCTACCTTTTCATCTGTGAAATCACATGGTTGGTGTCTAGTTATGGATCTCTTTTTCCCAATACTCATTAAAATAAATGTACAACTATCCAACTTAAAGATGCCCCTCTTGGGGCCCATCCCGCATCATCTGTCTGCTCCCGGCCAGCCTCCCACCTCTGGAGCAGGGTAGGCTGCCTTGCTGGCATTTTCGAACTCTGGTCCCCCACTGGGAGCCTGGCAGCTTCCCCGCTACTCCCCTCTTTGCAAGGCAGTATCACATCCTCCTTCGTGACCCCTCCTCACCAGCCCCGCAGGCTCAGCCTGCCCTCACCACACACTTACACCCTTCCCCAACTGATAGCACCCAGACGTTCCCAGGCTGGACAAGGGTGCTGCCTTCCACCCTTCCTTCCCCTCCACTGCTGCCCACTGTAACTCCTCAGGCAACACAAAGGCCAATTTGACCCTGAGAAAGCTCCAAGGCTGGCAAGACAAAGGCAAGCTCTTAAACCAATTCTTCAGGGGGACAATAAAAACAAAAAAAGAAAAAATAAATTATTCTGGGAGCCACTAGGTAGATCGAAATACATAAACAATTATTTGACAACAATGTCCATGTTGCTACTTCTTACCCCAGCAAGCTACACCAGGAATGCAGGTCTCCATCTTCACAGCCAAGCTGGGGAAGTGGGGGATGGTAGGAGGGCAAGTTAAAATGTCACAATGCTCTGGCCAAAATTTAGCTAGCTCCCTTCTTCATTAAACATTTCTCTAGTTGTTTTTACGGTTTTTATTAGATTCTAAGTTACTGAAAAAGTTAGTCCTGGCAGTTTTTCTTTTTTTGCCATCTTAATTTTTGGTTTAGTAAAGGGTCTCAGTCCTTATCATTTTGAATATGTCCTGTCCTCCACACTCTGGAGTCTCTTCATCTGGAACTCCTATTGCCCATGTGATGGGCTGTCTCGTTCCATCCTCCTCGTCTCAGCCTCTCATATCTTCTTTAGTTTTCAGTGCTGTATTCTGAGTCCTTCCCCACACCTTTTGGTTCATTAATTCTCTCTTTATCTGAGCCTGATCTGCTTTATAACCCATCTATTGGCATTTTTATTTGAATAGCTATATTTTCAATTCTTAGACATTATTTTGCTTTTATACTTTTAAACCTATGTCTATCCTACATTGCTACTTATCATAACTTGCCAACCCCCAACCAAAACCATTCCAGCCGATTCTAAAGAACATGTAGGGCAATATATAAGATTCTACAAAGGTTCCATGCACTAGGGGAACTTTCCAGAAGCCTACAACCTCCAGTTGGGTCCCTGGACCAGATAAGTCCTGAAACCTAGAGGGCCCATCCTCTCTAGAACTAGCTCCATCACTCTACCCCTTATTATTATTGTTATTGACAGCCCCTTCCAACATGAAAAAGTCAGAATGGCCATAGCCCAAATACTCCTAAAGAGTGGGAAAGAAAAATCAAAGGCGATGGTGGAGTTATACAGAGAAGGTAGTGTTTAACAAATGAATATGATTGCTGAATCATTAAATTGATATTTTAGTCTCCAGTTTCTTAGAGCAGCTAGAAGTAAAAACTTAACATTGTGGAATTGTAACCCAAACCAAGCTCTAAAATCTGTTCTACAACTAATTGTTGTGCTGCGCTTTGAAATTTATTGCTTTCTTGTATATATGTTATCGTTCACAAAAAAGAAAAAAATGATAAAAGAAATATATATATGTATTCCTTCTAGCTTCCAGTGCTCTGGAGCAACTAGAAGGAAGCATCTGAGATGATAGTATGGTAGCCCATGACAAACTCTGGGTTCTGTCCTGTAACTACTTGTCGAAGAGTGCTTTGAAAACTATTGCTTTTTCCTTTCTTTGCTTTGTATAGACATTATGCAATAAAAAGTTTAAAAATATTTAGAATGTAAAAAAAAAATTATGTCTGTCCTGCCCTCATAGTATCTTAAACTCTTTTTAAGGACTCTTGTTTATATCTTTCATCATCTGTCCTATGGTTTTATATTCTCAGGGTCTAATTTTCCCATTCGTTATGTTTGCTTATTCTTAGTTATGGAGGATTATTTTATTTTTGTGTGTTTTGTTTTGAATAATAAACTTTATTTTTAGAGCAGTTTCAGGTTTATGGAAAAACTGAACAGAAAGTGCAGAGATGTCCCATATACCACCCCTCTGGCAGGCACAGTTTCCCCTATTATTAACATCATGCATTAGTATGTATATTTGTTAACGGTTGATGAACCAATATTGATTACAGATTATTAACTAAAGTCTGTGGTTTGCATTGGGGTTACTCTTTGTGAATACAATTCTTTGGGTTTTGATAAATGCTAATGACATGGATCTACCATTAGAGTGTCAGATGGGATAGCATCACTGCCCTAGGAAGATGCCCTGGGCTCCATCTCCACGTATTAATCCTCCACCTTCTCTATCCCTAACCCATGGGAGATACTGATTTCTCTTTTTACTGACTCTATGGGTTTAATTAAATCACTAAGGCAATGAACAATGCAAGTTCATTGTTGGCAAGCCTCCCCCCACCTTCTTTTTTCCTGTGAGAGTTTCTTGGTTGTGATTTTTTCATTTGTTTCTGCTAAGATTCGCAGGGAAATTGTCAGACTATAAGCAGACTGGGACCAATTTTTATGCTAATTCCCAGGTCTGAAGGTTTCTAGACCACATGAGAATTCAAACTCCAAACCTGGACAAAGTACACGCTCAAGGATTCTGGCCTCAGATACGTCATGTGTTTTTTGTTTTTCTCCACTGAAAACTCAGGTACATATGAACTTGCTTACTTGTTCCTCTGTGTGGAGGAAGGCGTGTATCTTCTCTGCTCATCTTTTCCCTGAGTGTGCAGTCTTTCCAGGGTACTAGCTGTATGCAGCATCCTCAGATCTAAATGCCCACTTTGGGGTTTAGATGGGACCCATGTCTCATCCCTGCCCTGAGATTGTATGAAAATCCACACTCTAGGTTCCTGAGACAATATCGCATATGCCATTCCCTTTACTTCAGCAGCTTATGTGATTGCTGCTTCTGTTTTCCTTTTCTCCCCCTCATTTCTGGCACTTGTGTATTTCAGTTTTTTTTTTTTCTTTTGCCAGCTCACTCATTCAGTTAGGGCAATATAGGTTACCTTTCCCCTAGTATTTTTGGGTAAGTGCAGGAGGAGGATTTTCAGGTGTCATTGGGTTTTTTTTTTTTTTTTTAATCTTGTTGGAGCTAAAAGTACCGTCTTAGGGCCCTTAGCTGGGAATTTGTATTCTGCCTGTCCCTTTCTAAAAGTCTTCATTTGATCCTCCTCTCCTTTCTCCCTGTTCTGGGGATCCTCCCCTACCCCATAGGACCTGTGGATCCCTGGGGGCAGGAGTGTAATGGGGCTCAGATTATACTGGCAAACTTGGGTTTGAATCCCTTTTCTGCCCTTACTAGCTGAGTGACCTGAGGCAAATTACTTGGTTTCCTTCTATGGGAACTGAGCGGCACAGTGAGCCTAGGGCTCCTGAGGCATGCTGAGAAGGCGTAAGAGCATGGGGCCTTAGGGTCCTCACCAGTGGGCTGGGAGTTAGGTGGGGGTGTCTTGCGATTAGGAGGTAATGGGTAGAGACTCAGTCCACGCGTTGTCACGCACCGCATCACACACTTTACACTTGTAAAGCTCTGCCCCACTCCACCCAGCCGCTGCTTTGCATTGAACATCCTTCTGGGCTAAACATCCTTCATAGTCACTGGAAACCTAAGGCTGCTTTAGAAATTGTTTTTAAACTTTTTAGTCTTATCTTACTGATTTATGGGGTGGGGACCTTCCCAGATGGTCTCCCCAGTTAGGTGTGAACTGGCACGGGGGCGTCCCACCCCCAGGAGGGCAAATTCTCACTGCCACCCCCAGGAGGGCTCTCCCGGCTTGACCACTGGGTGGCCACATCCCCCCATCCCCCCACTTGCAGCTGCCGCTGCCCCCACCGGCCGGAAGATGCTGAGCACAGGCCCTGAGCACAGAAACGGGAGGGGAGGCGCCCCTCTGGGTTCAGCCACTCCCGGGCTCTGAGAGAGGAGCGCTCACGCATACAGCCCGCAGGCACTGCCCCGGCCCCCACTTACAGAAACGGGCCACAGGATGAAGGGCATATATCTATTGATGGCGAAGGTGTAGATGATGATGAAGAAGCTGAAGATGGACAGCTCCATGATGATAATGAGCGGCGGGATGGGGTGCACGCTGGACCCTCTGAACAGGATCAGCGCCGCGATTAAGCAGCCCTGCGGTGAGAATCGCGTCTGAGCCGGGGGCCAAAGGGTCTCACCGACTCGGGAGCTCCTATGGAGACCCCTGGGGTCACTCCTCCCGCCCCTGTCACCCCCCCACCCTCGCTGGGCCCCTGTCCAGAGACACAGCCCAGCTCACCAAGCTCAGGAGCTTGACTTCGGCGTGCCCCATGCTCCAGAATTCAAAATTGCTGTCTTTGAGTTCCCACCCGTACCGCCGACACCCTTTCCTTGTGCCCACTTGATCCTTGGGCTGTGGCGACTTTTGCTTTCCGGCATCCTTATCCTTATCCTTGTCCTTGTCCTTGTCCTTGTCCTTGTCCTTATCCTTATCCTTCTTGTCATCGGGCGGCTCCCCTGGTTTGCCCGCGGGCGGGGGTGCGGGTGGCGGGGCCTTGGCCTTGGCCTTATCAGCCATTGCTGTGTCGAAGTCCTTAGCTTTTCAGGGCCTGCCCACCCTGTCTTGCTGTCCCCGGACAGGCCTGGACTGCGAGAGCCGGGAGCCCACCGACCTGCTCTGAGGCCGCCCTCAGCCAACCGCCAGGCCCTGCAAATGCCAACGCCTGAGCCCCCTCGGCGCGCGGGGCCTCACTGCTTGGGTCCCCCTTCCGCGCAGGGCCCCGCCTGCTCCTCCCACCGTCCACGCGGGGTCCCGCGGCCCCAGCGCACCTGCGCGCCCTCCCCGCTCCTCCCACCTCTGCCCAGAGCTCCCCTCCTGGTCCTAGGGAGGTGGGGTGAGGTAGCCCCAGGACTCCCCAGGCTCCCGCCGCCGGGACCCTCGCGGGTCGGAGCGGGCCCGCGGCGCGGCTGGCTCCCCGGGGTCTCTCCCCTCACCAGGCCACCCCGGGCAGCCGCAGCCATGTCCTTCGCCCGGGGGACGCAGCACCTTGTGCATGAAACGGCAACGCGACATTTACACAAGGCAACGCGAGGAAGCAGAATTGTTCCCGATTTAGCAGTTCTGATTTTATGGTTACACGTGGGCCGCGATGGGTGACAGCATCAGAGCTCAGCGATGGCCCTCCTGGGTTTCAGGGGGCAGAGACACGTGCATCCCTGCGCGTTCCCGGAGGGACGCCTGCTTTCGGGAACCGCTGGTTTTGAATCTGACTTCCAGCAATCTTTTCACGCTCGTCCTCATCTTCTTGGTGACCATGAGTGCATCGAGCAGACACACGATTGTCGCTGTGAGACACAGGGACTGTCAGACACAAGACCATATGTGGAAGGAAAGGTGGGGTTACTTTGTAGCTCAGCAGCGCTCTCTTGTCCCTGTCCCTATCTTGTGAGGGAGCTTTGGGTGGCTTTCTTTTTTCCTCTGACCCTCTGCTACCCTTGTGGTCTGTTCAGCTGACTGCTGCAGGCCCATTCAGCCTTTCCCAGAGGAGAGAAAGAGATTTTGGAAATGGTGGTCTTACCCCAGCAGTGGCCTCTCCTGATGCCTGAGGCACCAGGGAAGGACCCGGGAAGGGCAGAGACCCTGGGGCTGGAGGTAGGGCTGAGGTCCTTCCAAAACTTCTGGTTAGCAGGGACTTGGGTTGTATTTGAAAGGGCAAGAAGAAGTTCCCAAAGGAATCAATTGGAAGGAGGGGAACTCTAGGCAGTAGATGGGGTCTCCAAGGAATTTGGTGTGTCTAAGACCTCGAGCCAGTGAGGGAAGGGCAGAGTTGAGACTGGAGAGGTACAGGATCTGGAACTCTACTTAGGGAGCACAGGGGCCAGGGTTAAGGGTCAGTGTGAGACTCATAAAGCTCACTTGCAGCGGCTGGACAGCAAACCAGGCTGGAGGCAGGGAGAGTTGAGGGGGTGCGGGGAGGCTACTGCCCTCCAGGTGAGAGTTGATGGAGACCTGGGGTGCAAGCTCCTGGCGCACAGGATTAGGAGCTGAGCTAGCAGATGGGGACCAGCAGACCACAGCACCCAAGATGCCTGGTATTTGGCTGCACCTGCTGGACCTGAACGCCTCTCTTTATGGTCACTTGTCCCTGGCTGCTTAAGGAAACGTTCCTAGGTAGGTCTCGCCCCAGCTGGTCTGTGAGCTCCCCCAGGGAAGGCACGCTATCCCCAGCACCAAGCTCAGGCCTGGCAGCAGAACTGACAAATATGTATATATATTGATTATGGGATGCATTCATATAACAAACATTTTTTTCTGGATTAATTTCTGTCACTGTTATTTAATTTCTTGAACCAAATTCTTGATCTCCAACCCATCCCCATCTTCCCAGCATTTAATCTGCCACTACTTGTGCTCTTCCATGTGATGAGTGTGTGAGTCCCCGTTTGTCCCAGGCTTGTGATCCCGGGGAAGGTATTTAACCTCGGCTTCCATGTGTGAAAATGAGAGTTGTAAAGATTAAGGAAGAATGTGCCTCCTCTGGTGTGGAGCACATACTCGGTACTTCAAATGTGACACTTTCCATCCTTCCTTTCTTAAGTTACTCACTTTTGACAATGCACTTTTTTTTTTTTTGACAATGCCTTCTTTTCATCTGCCTTTAAAATGTAATCCTCTAGGCCAGAATTAATCAAAGGCCCTTATAGATGAGAACATCTTGTTGCAGCATTTCAAAAATAAGTGTACAATTCTCAAAAGGGTTCAACAGCTCTTGTTTTTGTACCTATTTGGAGAATGGGTGTTAGAATGAAGATTTTGACGTTTTCTGAAGAAGGCAGTGCAAGTAAGAGATGGGATGGTGGTGGGGATTTTGTTCTGTAAATAAATTCACCATGGTCTGCCAGTTTCCCTTTTCAAAGAGTCCTATAATACTGATCTTAAATGGAGTCACGAAGGCCTCTACTTACCCCTCCAACAAAGAATAAATGCCTTCTTTTCCTTTCTTGCATCGCCAAGATGGCAACTGTCAAAAGGAACACAGCTGTAATGAAACTGTTGATAAGATCCTGTAATACAGAATTGAAACTTGTCAAATTTATGTGAAAATGTAATTTAAAAAAAATGTGTAAATTGTTCAATTACCCATCTAAGGATAGATGCCTCTTAAAAACTTTCCTTTTGATTAAGATTAGAAGGAACTTTCAGAGGCATAATTCTTATATCTTCCAGAGACATGAGTTTATATTATTTTAAGGTTCGAAATAGGACTTTGTCTTCAGAAATGGGCCTAATTTCATTAAAGAACAACATTTAAAAAAGAACTGACAACACTGTTTCTTAAACTTTTCTGTCATATTTTCCTTAAAGGGAAGAGAAAAGTGAGCATGAAAAAGTCTTTAGACTTGTTTTTAGTCTTTAGCCCTCCATAAATAAGATATTTTTTGAAGTCTTATGTTTTAAATAATTGGTAAATTCTGTGTTCTATTCCATATACATTGGTTTAAAAAATGAAATGTTAGATTAGTACTTTAAATACTAATTTAACTCCACTCCCAAATCTGCAGTTAAAACTGACACTCTGGAAGTGGGCCATATTTATTCTGTGGCTTTACATGTCCCAAGAATGCCTGAACCCATTTGAGGGCCAGGCCTGATATTTTAGAGTGAATGGCTGGGTCATGGCCAGAGTTGAGTCTGCCCTGACATTAAGAAGCTGTTTTGTGTCCTTCACTCTGGATTTTAGTATTGGGTTCTTTAACTGCTGGCCCAGTCTGTTCCATTATGTGCTGAAATGAAAGGTCAAGGATGAGCTGGTGGGGTTGCCCTTCTGAGTGTGAGCAGAGGCTGAGCTTTCGTAGCAGGGAGCAGGGGAGAGGCAGAAGCCCAGGGTGGGGTAGTCCCCACCATGACCTTTGAACCTTTCTTTGCATCTTAATGTTATGATTTGGTAGTGGCAGCCAGTTTGGTGCACCAGCCAAATAGCAAGGAGCCTTGCCATCCTGGATACATACTAATAATTGCTGATTCTAATGGACTCTTCATGTGCCAAGTGTTTCCCAGTCATTATCTCTTTTAACCCTCACAAGCATCCTCCAAAGTCAGTATGTTTGTTATATTCATTTTAAAGAGCATAAAATGGAGGTGTAGACAAGTTTATTCAGTCACCTAAGGTTGTCAGGGAGTGCAGTCTGAATTTAACTCACTTTTGTCTCCTATCAGGGACACCCAAATAAAGAGGAAAATGATCCTAGGCTGAAAGTGTGGCATCCATTTTTGGCATTTTCTGTGAAATGGATCATGGAAGATCAAGTTGGAACGAAACAAAGAAAAGACTGTTTTTTGTTAACTCTTTTGCTTTGCTTGTTTGCAGATGTGTGACCTGGGCATGTTTTAATCCCCCTCATATAATTTTTAATATGGGGATAATGCTTGGGATTGATTGGATTGATCTGAGGATGATTGGCATAATGAATCTCAAAGCATCTGATCAGTTATCTTACATCTAATGGGTAGTAGGAGTGCATAAGAATGGAGAAGTGTGTTTTCTGCCTTCAAAATGTGCAATCTTCTGCAAACCCTGAGGGTTCTTCTGTTGGGGTTGGTGAGCAGGAGCCCTACCTTGGACTGGGAGGGGAAGGACACTAATGTCTACCACTTTGGTGTCCCACCTGACAGGCCCCCTGGAGCAGGGCTGGTGGGAGTTTTGCAGTAAGTCCCAGCAGGGTCCTGCTGGCTGAGCCCAAGTTCTGCCCACTGGGCAGGCCTGACTGGGGCAGATACAGCCATTTGCAGCTTTGCAAAAAGTTTAGCACTTGAGGACTGTGCAAACCAAGATATTCAAAGATGTGAACATGGGCTTTTTCGACTAAGAAACAGGGTGCCAAATAAAAAAAAATCAAAGTTAATTAGTTATGGTCATATAGAATTTGGGTCCTTGAGACTTTGAATAAAAGCATATCAATAAAGATATTAATAAATCAAACACAAACCAGGCTTAGCTAATCTTTAACTTCCTGTCATAATTTCCTCTCTTCATCCGATGGACATTCTAGTTTACTCTCATTGTTAGTCCCAAAGAAGTGATCTCCTGACTGCTCCTCGGAGCTAAGGTTTGCCTTGCAATAGCTTTTCCTGAGCACTTACTATGTGTCACGTGCTGTGCCAAGGTGTTAATATGTAATCTCATTTGATTCTCACAACAAACACATTATTCCCACTTTACAGATGGGTAAGTAACTTGCCCAGGTTTCCTCAGCCTGTAAGTAGATATGAGCCTGGACAGTCTGACTTGAGTGCCTGAGGGCTTCCTTCCTGACCACGCCCCCACCCCCGTCTCCTTTTGCGTTCCACCCAGAACATCTTGTTGGCCTCATCTAGACAGAGAATGGTTCTCTCTGATGGGGGTTGGGGTGGAGCTGGGGAGAGTGTGTAAAATTGCAGCTGAGCCTTGCCATGTGCTGTAGGACTTCTGGTTTCCCCAGGAGCATAGGCCACTAGCTGTCCTCACTCATACTCTTTTTCTTTCTCTGTAGACTAAATATGCTGTTAACTCAAGTAGCCTCCTCTGGCTAAAATGAGAGGTGGGTTTGTTACTTGGCTAGTATTTCTCCATAATTTCCCAAAACCCTTCTCTGAGATATACATACACAATTGCATGGAACGATAACTGGGGAAAGAAAAAGATGTTTTAATAGCAAATGCTTACTTTTACAAATAACTGAACATTAGGAAAAAAGTCAACATTGACAATTTGTTTCACAAAGTGTGGTATTTGTAATAGGAATTTACGTACAGCCAACTTTGTTATCTCATATTCAGCTAACTGCAACTTTCATCGGTTTCATTCATGCCTGGAACTGTTCAAACACATAGCACAGCCTTGTC
>PVIY010062194.1:0-10951 GCA_004026745.1 Myrmecophaga tridactyla | reverse complement strand
ATAGTTGCATATTCATCATCATGATCATTTCTTAGAATATTTGCATCAATTCAGAAAAAGAAATAAAAAGACAACAGAAAAATAAAACAAAAAAAGAAAAAGAAAAAAATTTACATACCATACCCCTTCCCCCTCCCTTTCATTGATTACTAGCATTTCAAACTGAATTTAAGATTTGTTTTCCCTATTATTTACTTTTATTCCATATGTTCTACTCATCTGTTGACAAGGTAGATAAAAGGAGCATCAGACACAAGGTTTTCACAATCACACAGTCACATTGTGAAAGCTGTATCATTATACAATCATCTTCAAGAAACATGGCTACTGGAACACAGCTCTGCATCTTCAGGCAGCTCCCTCCAGCCTCTCCACCACACCCTGGATAACAAGGTGATATCTACTTAATGCGCAAGAATAACCTCCAGGATAACCCCTTGGCTCTGCCCGGAATCTCACAGCCACTGACACTTTGTATCATTTCAGTCCTCCCTCCCTTGGTTGAGAAGGTTTTTTCAATTCCCTGATGCTGGGTCCCAGCCCATTCTAGAGTTCTTCTCAATCCCTTGATGCTGAGTCCCAGCCCAGCCCAGAATCTCTGTCCCATGCTACCAGGAAGGTCCACACCCCTGTGAGCCATGTCCCTCACAGACACGGAGAGAGTGGTGAGTCTGCCTGTTGTATTGGCTGGAGACAGAGGCCACATCCGAGCAACAAAAGAGGTCCTCCTGGGGGCAACTCCCACACCCAATCCCAAGCAGGTCCGACCCATCCTCTGTGGGGTCAAGTTTCATGTGAACAAACCCCAAGACTGGGGGCTCAGCCTATAGCTCTGGCTGTCCACAGTGCCTGTGAGAACATCAATAATTCACCTTGGGGAGATTGAATTTCCCCCCGTTCTCACCATTCAGGGAACTTTGCAACTACATTTCCATTCACTGATCAAATTACTCTCGGATTCATTTTGGGGCATCACTCTGAACAAACCAATAAAATCTAATGTCCTATCCAAGGTTCCATGTACTTATGTTGTTCAACCAACTATCTACATAAGTTATATTAGGAGATGCACTAGTCAAAATATAAACTTTGCACCAAATAAACATTTTTTTATTTAGTCTCACACATAAGTTGAAATTTTAAAATATTAATTACCATCTATTTTCAGCACCCTGCAGTAATGACATTCCTTTGTTCCTCCTCATGCAAAAAATTTTTAAATTTGTACATTTAGTCATTATCATTATACACTCTAGGCATTCCTAGCTTATACCATCTCAATCTTTATCATCTATCTTTCTTTGTGATTTCATTTATGCCCCTAGCCCTCCTCCCTCTATCATTCTCACATTCAGCTTCATTCAGTGTTTTAACATAATTGTATTACAGTTAGGTTAATGTTGTTCTGTCCATTTCTGAGTTTTTATATTCAGTCCTGTTGCACAATCTGTATCCCTTCAGCTCCAGTTACCCAATATCTTACCCTATTTCTATCTCCTGATGGTCTCTGTTACCAATGAAATTCTCCAAGTTTATTCACTAATGTCAGTTCATATCAGTGAAACCACACAGTATTTGTCCTTTTGTTTCGGGCTAATCACACTCAGCATAATGTCCTTAAGGTCCACCCATGTTATTACATACTTCATAACTTTAATCTGTCTTACAGCTGCATAATATTCCATTGTATGTATATGCCACAGTTTGTTTAGCCACCTGTCCATTGATGGACATTTTGGCTGCTTCCATCTCTTGTTAATTGTAAATAATGCTGCTATAAACATTGGTGTGTAAATGTCCATTTGTGTCCTTGCCCTCATGTCCTTTGAGTAGAGACAGCATATAGATGGGTCCTGTGTTTTAATCCATTCTGCCAGACCATGTTTTTTGATTGGAGAGTTTAATCCATTAACATTCAGGGTAGTACTTTCTTCTACTATTTTGCCTTCTGGATTTTATATGTCATATCTAATTTTCCTTCTTTTTACCTTTACTCATAGTCTACCTTTCTACACCCTTCTTAATACCTCTCTCTTCTGTCTTTTCATATCTATCTCTAGTGCTCCCTTTAGTATTTCTTGCAGAGCCAGTCTCTTGGTCACAAATTCTCTCAGTGATTTTTTGTCTGAAAGTGTTTTAATTTCTCCCTCATTTTTGAAGGACAATTTTGCTGGATATAGAATTCTTGGTTGGCAGTTTTTCTCTTTTAATAATTTAAATATATCATCCCACTGTCTTCTCGCCTCCATGGTTTTGGCTGAGAAATCTAGTCTTATTGGGCTTCCCTTGTATGTGATGGTTTGCGTTTCTCTTGCTGCTTTCAAGATTCTCTCTTTCTCTTTGACTTCTGACATTCTGGTTAGTAAATGTATTGGGTGGGATACATCTATTTGGATCTATTCTCTTTGGGGTACACTGCACTTCTTGGATCTGTAATTTTAAGTCTTTCATAAGAGTTGGGAAATTTTCAGTAGTAATTTCCTTCATTAGTTTTTCTACTCATTTTCCCTTCTCTTCTCCTTCTGAGACATCCACAACATGTATATTCGTGCACTTCATATTGTCATTCAGTTCCCTGAGGCCCTGCTCATATTTTTCCATTTTTCCCTATATTTTCTGTTTCTTGTCGGATTTCAGATGTTCCATCTCCAGTTCACTAATCCTATCTTCTGCCTCTTGAAATCTAACATTGTAGGTTTCCATTGTTTTTTTCATCTCTTATTCTTTCATTCCCATAAGTTCTGTGATTTGTTTTTTCAGACTTTTGATTTCTTCTTTTTGTTCATTCCTTGCCTTCTTTGTATCCTCCCTCAATTCATTGATTTGATTTTTGATGAGGTTTTCCATGTCTCTTCATATATTCTGAATTAATTGTTTCAACTCCTGTATCTAATTTGAATTGTTGGTTTGTTCCTTTGACTGGGCCATATCTTCAGTTTTCCTAGTGTGATTTGTTATTTTTTGCTGGTGTCTAAGCATTTAATTAGCTTATTCTGGAGATTGTTTTCACTTTTTTTACCTAGGGTTTTCTTGCTGGATGAATTTGTTGTCTTTCTGTTCTTTGACATTCAGTTCAGCTTTTTCTGGACCACTAGCTTAGGTTTTGTTTAACAGAGGATAATTTTTTAGTTCTTGTTTTCTTGTTTCTTACCCTGCCTGTATGATGTCTTTTCCCCCCACCCTTAGGGATATCTACTTAGGTATTATAAACCACAGCCAGATTTTCCCAGACCAAACTGGCCTCCTGTCAGAAGGAAAGAGTCACCTGGGTAAGTTTTCCCTGAGGGTGAGACCCAGCAAGTTGAAAGACTTTCCTGTGAAGTCTCTGGACTCTGTTTTTCTTATCTTGTCCAATATGTGGGGCTTGTCTGCCTGCAGGCCCCACCAGCATAAGATGATGTGGTAACTTTAACTTTGGCAGACTCTCCCTGCTGAGGGCATGGTGGAGACAGAGGAGAGGTTGCAGGCTGGTTTTAATGGCTTCAAATTACCAAGCTGGGATCTGCATTCCTTGAGGGAGGGATTCCTCCTGAGTTGGGCCTCTCCCCTCCCCTTGGGAAGGCACTGGCTCCAGACAAGCTTTCAAAGAAGCTTGTTTCTGCCTGTGCCTGGGGCAGTTGCAGCCTGAGAAGCACTGCCACTGTATCCAAAGGCAGCCAAGCCTCCACAGAAACACAGCCACAAAAACCTCAGTCCCCCCCCCCTTTTTTTTTTTTATCTTTTTCTATCAGCCCTGCCCCCTTAGTGCTAGGGCAAAAATCAGTGACCTCCATTTTGAGTAGGTTCACCTGAGCTGGGGTCTATTTTTAGCATACAGAATTTGTGAATTAATTCCACACTTGAGGCTTAGTTGCACTCAGCCCCTGCTGCTTGTAAAGTCCCTTTCCTTTCCCCTCTGGGAAGCAGTCTGTGGGGGAGGGGCACCAGCCACTGTGGCTTGGGGAACTCACAGTTCTGGGGGGGGGGGGCTTGCAAGTGGTCCAGCTGCTCCAGCTTGGGTTATGCTGTGTGTCCGGTCACTGACTTGGCCCCAGCAGCAGTTGTGTACTGCTCCTGGTTGTTTAGTAGCTGTTCTGGGGTGCAAACTAAATCCCACACCTTGCTAAGCTGCTATCTCAGCTCCTATTCTGGTGTTTTGGGGTGTAAAGACCTATATATGTCTGTTAGGCCTAATTCATTTTTCAAGTTGTTTAACTTCTGTATTTTCTTGTTGATCTTCTGTCTGGTTGTTCTATCTATAGGGGAGAGTGGCGTATTGAAGTCTCCTGCTATTATTGTTGAAATGTTTATCTCTCCCTTCACTTTGGCCAATGTCTGTCTCATGTACTTTGGAGCCCCTTTGGGAGCATAAGCATTTATGATTGTTATTCATTCTTGGTGAATTGTCCCTTTTATCAATATATACTGTCCTTCTTTGTCTCTTATGATGTCTTTACATTTAAAGTCCATTCTGTCTGATATTAGTGTGGCTACTCCTACTTTCTTTTGATTACAATTTGCATGGAAAATCTTTTTCCATCCTTTCACTTTCAATCAATTTGTATCCTTGGGTCTAAGATGAGTCTCCTGTAATCAGCATATCTCTGGATTATATTTCTTAATCCATTCTCCCAATCTGATTATTTTAATTGATAAAGTTAGTCTGTTAACATTCAAAGTTATTACTGAAAAAATATTTCTTGAATCCACCTTATCTGTTTGATTTTATTTGTCAGATCTATATATTCTTTTCCCTCTTTTTCTTTTTATCCTTTAAGTTACCCTTACTGGTACTTGGCAGTTCTGTGCCCTCCCCCAGACCTCCTTCTTCTGTCTTTTTTTTTTTTCAGCTGGCAGAACTCCCCTTAGTATTTCTTATAGGGCTGGTCTCTTGTTGACAAGTTCTTTCAGGATTTGTTTTGTTTGTGAAAATTTTAATCTCTCCCTCAGTTTTTTTTTTTAATTTGCATATGGGCAGGAGGCACCAGGGATCGAACTCCAGACCTCCAGCACGGCAGGTCGGAGCTCTGCCTGCTGAGCCACGGCAGCCGCCCCTCTCCCTCAGTTTTGAAGGACAATTTGGCTGGGTACAGAATTCTTGGCTAGAAGTTTTTCTCTTTCAGAAACTTAAATATATCATACCACTGCCTTCTTGCCTCCATAGTACTAGTTGAGTAGTCTGAACTCAGTCTTATGTGGTTTCCCCTGTATGTAGTAGATTTTTTTCTCTTGCCACTTTCAGGATCTTCTGCTTCTCTTCAAAATTTGACAGACTGATTAGTGTCTTGGGGCAGGCATATTTGAATTTATTCTATTTGGAGTTCTTTGGGCTTCTTTGATTTGCATATTTGTCCTTCATAAGGGTTGGGAAGTTTTCTCCCATTATGAACTCAATTAATCTTCCTAGCCCTTTACTTTTCTCCTCTCCTTCTGGGACCCCAGTGATTCTTATATTTTTGTGCTTTGTTTTGTCCATCATTCCCTTGAGATTCAATTCAAAATTTTCTTTTTTGCCATTTGCTGTTTTGAGTGTTCAAAATCAGTTGTCCTGTCCTCTAGTTCACTTATTCTTTCTTCTGCCTGTTCAAATCTGCTGTTAAATATCTCTAGTGTATATTTTAATTAGTCTATAGCATCTTTAATCTCTGTAATAGCTGATATTTTTCTATTTATTCTTTCAAATTCTTCTTTATGCTCTTCTAGTGTCTTTTTTTATCTCCTTTATGTCATTAGCCATCCCACTTATTTTATTAGTAGAGTTATAAGAACATCTTCAATTGGTTGCTGCACAGTATGTGTCTCCTCTGGTGTTTTAGTTTGGTCATTAGGCAGGGCTATATCTGTCTGTATGTTGATATGCTTAGTCATCTTCTGTTGTCTTCAAGGCATGTAAATATCTTGATAGGGTTACGCTGGAAGTTGATTTCCTTCAGTAGTTTAATGCTTTGTATTTGTAGGATGGATGTTGAATAGGATGTGGGACACAGGGTGGGGCACAACAGTGTGGTGATGGGTTGCAGTGCAGGTACAGGCACAAGTTGGTGACACTATCCTGGCACCTGTGAGCCTGGGGTTCAGGGCACAAGATTGTGGTGACGAGGTGTGGAGGCTGTGGGGATGGGGTGCAGCTCACACAGGCCTTAGAGCACAGAAGCAGGGTGCAGCATGGGCAATATAGAGGTAGAGCACAGTGGGAGGTGAGTGATGGTGGGTGGGGGTCTGTGTGGATGCACAGGGGCTGGTGTGCAGGTAGGATGTAGGCGGGCAGGTGGAACATGGGGGTCATGGGTATTGGGGTGTAGGGTAGGTGGCACAGAAGTCAGGACACAGAGTGGGCAGGGTGCGGGTGTGTCCTGTGCAGGGGGAGGGGTCTGGGGGCTCCAGACGCAGATGTGGGAGTGTATAGGGGCAGGGCACAGGTCACAGGGGTTGCAGGATGTGGGTCAGTGGGTTGATATTGGGTAGCCAGGGGCCCTGGTGCAGGTGCACAAATGTGGAGGAGTTTGGAGCAGGCATGCACGTGTGTGCAGGGTGGGGGCTATGTAGCACAGATGCACACGTGAGCACCTGCCAGGTGTGGGAGCAGGGCGCTTGTGCGGGGCGTGGTGCAAAGGTGCATGTGTGTGGGGCAGGCAGTTGTGCTGCAGGGGTGAAGAAGTCAGTGCGGGAATGTGTGGGCACCCAGTGGCAGGGAGGATGTGGCTGTGCGGGTGAGTGACTCTTGGGTGCAGGGCCCTGGTGTGCATCGGTGTAGGGGGTGGGGCCTTTTTGCGTGTGTGCACAGAGCTCAGGGGCAGCGGCCAGGGTGTGCAAGAGCTCAGGGGCAGCGGCCCTGTTCGGGGGGGTTGTGGCCCAGATGCGCATGTCAGTTTGCCCAGAGCTGGGGGACATGGGGTGTGTGTGTGTGTGCATGCGCAGATCTGGGAGGGCCTTAAACTGATGTATATGTGTGCAGAGTGGGGGGTGGGGGCTGGGGGGCACTGTGAGACTGTATGGGTTGGGGGTGGGTATAGCCTGGGTATGAAGGTAAGCGCCTGCAGCTTTGATGCCCCAGAAACTGCTTGCAGGGAGTAGGGAGTGGGAGGTGGGGGCCAAGGGGCTGGGCAGGGGTGTGCAGGTCTTAGGAGGAGTGGGGCAAGAATGTATACTTGTACAGGAGCAGTGGCTTGGGCTGGTGCAGGCATGTGCACGCTTGGGGTAGGGGTGTGGAGCAGGTATGCACAGGAGGTGGAGAGGGAGGTGGTTTGGTCAGGGGCTTTTGGAGCACAGGGGTGGGGGCTGGGTGAAGAGGTCCAGGTGCCTGTGGTGTGGGGTGAGTCGTGGGTGGCAGGGCTGCACATGTGAGGGTAGCATGTTCAAGGAAAATGGCTTGGCTTACTTCCTAGTCCCTGTCTCCCTGTCTGTACACTCCCGAGAGCTCTGGGCTTCCACTTTGAATGGGGCATGTAAGGCTGTTTGCACTAGCTGCACAGTCTCCAGTTCTCTGCCTCTCAGTTCTTCAGGTTTTGCAAACAGGGCCTCTCTGTATGGTGTAGAAGACCCTCCCAGGTCACTATCACCTTGGAATCACTGTCTCAGTCAACTTCCTGTTCCTTCTCTAGCTGTTCCTTGGAGTAGAGGTGAACTTGATCTACCCTATTCCACCATCTTCCCAGAATTCTCTAACGTAATTTTGAATAGATAAATATCTAAGATTTAAAGGTACATCACAGAGTAAATACTATTATTATTTTCTAAATTATCCTTCCAGAAATTATTTATGCAAATATGAATATATATTCTTATTCCCAATATCCCCAGTCAAAATGAAAGATGGCATACAATACATATGAAGTACAGAATTTCTCCAACCAAATATTGACACTAGAGAACATAAAACTACAGTAATTAAGACTGTGTGATGTTGGAGCAAGAGAAAAATATAGAACAATGGAACAGATTAAACAGTTCAGAATTAGATCCATGAGTATATGGAAATCCAATACGTGAATTAAATAGTTCTGCATATCAGGAAAGAAAAAATGGACTGTTCAAGAAATGATGCTTTGAAAAGTGTTCATTCATACAGAACTGCAATAAAATTATATATCTACCATTCACTATACACAAAACTCAATTTCTGGTAAAGACTCTAAATGTGAAAACACAACTTTAGAAGAAAATATGGGAGAATATCTTTTATGATTTAGGAGTAGAAAATATTTGAATATTTTAAATGAAAATTACAAATATACAACAAAAGTAGAGAAATAGTATGATGAACCCCTATATATCCATTATCCAAATTCAACAAATATTAAGCATTTGCTGCATTTATTCAACTATCCCTTTCTGCTTTTCTTTCCTCCCTCCCTACCTCTCTCATCCATTCTTTCTTTTTCCTGAAGTACTCAATGTATTATTGAATAATTAGGATGTGCTATCTTAAACCTTGTGTCATTTCAACCCTTCCTACTTAGCATGTATTTCTAAAAGTATAGATATTTTCATATATGCAAGGTCATTCTCATTATCTAAAAAATTAATGATAATTTCTTGGTATCAACAAATATCTAGTCCATATTCAAATTTTCCCGATTGTATCAAAAATGTCTTTTTATATTTGGTCTGTTCAAAGAAGACATAAACAAGGTCTACATAACACATTCAGTAGTTATAACCAAATTAGCTTTTATTAAAGATGTGTCAATGGTTCTCAATGAATTAAATCTAAAGTTACAAGGCAAAACAATACTTATATGTGAAACCTATAGTGCAGTAAACTCATTAAATTTGTTTGAATCACAAGTAACATCAAGCAGCCTTAAATACATCTTATACTGTCAAAAGTTACAACAGAAGCAAGATCTCCATTCCCATACAAATTTACAGCAGATATATTTTCTGAGCTGAAACTACAGGAACTTTTCAGACCTCAATACAAGTACAAAGGAAATTTTCATATTTCCAAATTTCCATATTTCATTTAAATGTGCAATTGAGGAGCCACTATCTAACCTTCAAATGGAGGTGTTTAATCTACAGGTTTTCTATGATTTTTTACTTTCCTTCATTCTCTTTATTAATTCTTTAGAATGTCTGTAGGTCCTACCTCTGAATATAATAGCTTTAATCCATTTATTTCCCTCCATATTTGCTGCCTTCACCCTTATCTTGTCTGCAGTACTGAAATAGTCTAATTGGTCTCCCTACTTCCTCTCATGCCCTTAAAGATCCACTATTCATTCTATAGCTAGAATAATCTCTTTAAAATGTTAAAAGATCAATACTTCCATACTTAAAACTCTGTATTGCCTTCCCATTGCACTTAGAATAAATACAAATTCCTTATCATAATCTGAAAGGCTCTATATGACCTGGCCCCTGTCTACCTCTTCAATCTCATCTCCTTCTCTCACCATAGCTCCAGAGCCACTAGTCTTGTCAAACAGTCTCTCTCTTCCTTGGCCTTTGTATCTGCTGAATGGTCTACTGGAACCATCTTCCTCCTACCCTTGCTTTGTGCCTTGATGCCTGTCTCTCCCACTGCCCCCATACCTGTCCTTTCAATTCTACCTCCTACATATTTCAAATTGATGAACTCCTGCATCCCCACTATCACCATTGCAGCCTCCTAACTTGTTCTTTATTATCTGTCTTTCTTCCCATCACATTTCACTATGGCCAGAGTGATCTTTCTAAAGCAGAAATACTGTTTTTCCACTCTCTGGCTTAAAATCTTTCATCAGCTTCCCCATGGGAAGCTTTGCATGTCTGACTTTTTTCCTTTGGATATTAGATAAATGCGTACAGTATGCCCTCCTTTTCTGTTACTCTCCACCTTATTACCCTTTTTTTTCCTTTATAGCATTGGAATGCAAGCTTATGAGGGCAGGCAATGTCTCCCATGCCTAGAACAGTACCCACACATAATGGATAACAATGAGAATTTGGAAAATATTTATTGAGTAAACAAAACTGCAAGAAAAGTCTCGTGATATATGGGAAAGTAAGGGTTACTAGAGCACATAGCAGAAGTTTCACTCTGGCCTAGTGGTCAGAGAGACTTCAAGAGGAGGTAATGTTTAAGCTGATACCTGAAGAGAGCAGGAATTAGCTACTTGTCCCCTGAGGTACAGGGGAAATTATTCTAGGTACAGTGAGAACATGAATATGTGCAGAGACTTAGGGGAGGTAGAAAAGAGAGATAAGACTATAATAACTGGAACCAATCCATTTGGATTTCATGAAACCATGGGGAAGCTGATGAAAGATTTTAAGCCAGAGAGTGGAAAAACAGTATTTCTGCTTTAGAAAGATCACTCTGGCCATAGTGTAATATCTTTGTCTGGCTCTGGTATGAGGGTGATGTTGGCTTCATAGAAGTTGAGCATCTTTTCATATGCCTTTCATTTGTATTTCCTCTTCTGAGAAGTGTCTGTTCAAGCTTTTAGCCCATTTTGTAATTGGATTGTTTGTCTTTTTGTTGTTGAGTTGAACAATCTCTTTATATATTCTGGATACTAGGCCCCTATCTGGTATATCATTGCCAAATATTGACTGTCATTGACTAGGCTGTCTTTTCTACTTTCTTGACAAAGTTCTTTGATGCACAAAAGTGTTTAATTTGAGGAGTTTCCATTTATCTATTTCTTTCTTCGATGCCTGTGCTTTGGGTATAAGATCTAGGGAATTGCCTCCTATATAAGGTTTATAAAATATTTCCCTACATTTTCTTCTAAAGGTTTTATGGTCTTAGAGCTGATGTTTAGAATGTTTTCATGAGGAAAGGATGTTGAATTTTGTCAAATGCCTTTTCTGCATCAATCGAGATGATCATATGGTTTTTCTATTTTGATTTGTTGATATGGTGTATTACATTATTTGATTTTCTCATGTTGAACCATCCTTGTATACCTGGGATGAATCCCACATGGTTACGATGTATAATTCTTTTAATGTGTTGCTGGATTCGATTTGCTAGAACTTTGTT